>JAOSBK010000003.1:35035923-35055557 GCA_027568895.1 Erythroxylum shatona
TTTTAGAAATAATATTGTTAAAGATGCTGTTAAATTATTTTAGAAATAAAATTCGAGTAGGGATAAGAATGAACTCATACATTTTTCTGACCAGTCTGTTGTCGATGTTTTGGAGCTGTTGGTTGTCGTCATCTTTGGCCATTGTCGTTTTTTCGTGGAGGTTTTTTCCTGAACAGAACACCATAAACTATCAGTAAAATGTATGATATTTACCAACAGTTATTCTTTGTTCCATATTTACTATTGTCAATTGTCACTAATTTAACCGTTTATGGTGCTGCTAAATTATTTTAGAAATAATATTGTTAAAGATGCTGTTAAATTATTTTAGAAATAAAATTCGAGTAGGGATAAGAATGAACTCAGGTTCTAATTTTGCAATCCAAATCTAATTCAAAGTCCGTCATACTTGAATTGAGATCAAACTTAGGTTGTTTTATCAAATAAGTTTTTACAAGGTTAAGCCAACGTTTAAATTCAGCCAATTCAAACTAATTATATTAATTTTATATTAATTTGATTCAGATTAGGCTCATTTACGAATTTTAAATTCAAGAAAATATTACTTGTTGAGAAATATCAAGCAAAATTAAATTTAAAATCCAAGTAGTCATTGAAGTTTAAGAAACTTCAAATTAGTGCTTTGTAGACAACCAAGAAGGTATTAAGAACGAAAGGTTGCAAAGTAGAAGATGAAGTATTGAAGTAGTAAAATAATATATTAGTAAAATAGTAAAATAAAGTAGATTTAACAATAAAGTTCTGAAATATAAATTCAATTAATGGTAAGTACATTGTTGTTGAAGTTAGTAAAAGATTTTGAGGAGATTTGAAGATTAGAAATTGAATCTAAGTCTAAGTGATATATATAATTAGAATATTATATTGTCAGATAATAAAGAGTTTTGAAGAAATTTAGAGATTAGACTCAAAACTTTAAGGTTGAGATATTGGAATAGATTCATTGGACAATGAAGAGTTTTGAGATAATTTAGGAAGAAATTGAACCAAATTCAAGTGAGTTTGTATACAATTAAAATATCACATCTCAACTCAAAAATTTAAAATACAGATATATTTTTGTATATAACTCACTTTATCTTTATATCTTTTATTGATATAAGATTATTCACTTAAGAATTCTCAATAATTAAATGTTTAATTAATAATTTTTTTTTCAAAACCCTATTTCCTTCAAGTTTTGGTATACTTCTTTTGTCTTCTATTGATAGTTACACTTTTTTGCGCATTTTCAGGCACTTACCTTAGTGGCAACATAATTTCTCTTTTCGATCAACCAACCTCAGTGGCGACAAAATTTTCTTTTCAATTAACCGACCTTAATGTAAACAAAATGTGTGCATGATGATATGTTTTGATTGATAGAAGTAGACCTAACTAATCATTGGTTTTCTGTGTGTGAAGTAAAGAGCAGTCTTCCAACTTCCACGTTATAAGTAGAAAAATCAAATGCATGTTCCTTGCTCAAATATTGTTTTATAGATAGCTAATGGTTATTGTTTGAAGTGTAAACTTCAATGTCTCATTTGAGCACTTCAACCTTTTATCTATTACACCAAACATACATACATATGCCTTGTACGATGTTTATTGCCTGATTTTGACAATCTCGATTGTGACTTAATTACATGTATAATTTGATCGAATTAGGAGGAAAGCATGATAAGGAAATTGACATTTCTTGCAGATAAAGCATGACAATGGAGGGTCATGAGCTGTGACCTTAAATTCATCGGTGATTAACTTGAAAAACAAGTGTTTGATACAGAATTAAGATTATAAAGTAGATCCTGAGGTTTAAGAAAAATCTTATGCTCAATCATGCCCAGTTGATCACAATGCTTAGAGAATAAACTCTCAACGTGGCAGTGTTAATAACCACCAAGTTGTAATAGAAACCATTGCAAAATCTTTCTAATTTGCTCTGATTTCTTGACAATGCATAACAAAAGAGTTACAAGATTATTGAAAATATAATGAATTCCACGTAATGAAAATAAGTAATATGAAGTGGTTACACTGTCGCGGATAAGAAAAACAATCACATCAAAATAAGACAAAAGAATAATAAAAATAGTCCAATCTAGTACGAAACAATGAATATAATTTAATCTAATTAAAATTTAAGTTGTGGATCAGGAAAATTTTAAATGACTCAAAGTCTTGATATCTTTTTAATATGACTTACTAAAAAGAAGTCATTTTAGTTAATTAATTGAAGAATTTATTTATTTCAAATAACATCATTTTAGTTAATTATATTAAGTTACTTTAATATTGACCCAACTGAGTTTTGAATTACTTGATCGATTGAAGTTGGCTTGAATTATTCAATCTATATTTAATTAGACTTTAAATCAAATATGAATTTAAAAAAATAGACTGAATCTACAATCTGATGCATTAAGCGATCATGTATCAAGTAAGAGATCATTGACAAGTTCAATGAAGAGGGTAACAACAGAAATTTATATTTTTCCATGAAAGTGACTATAGCAAGTAGGATGAGAGTACTTATCAGTACCAAATCGATCGATAGCTTCATAGATGTGGAAAAATTTTGTTTAATCTTTTTGATTATTAAAAAACATGAAAGTGGTAATCATAAATTAACGTCGGTAAAGACAATATATATATATAATACGTTTTGTGGTCCTTTGCTGTTATTTATGTTTAGTTTAACCGTCAAAAGCATTCACTGCCTGGACATTGGGAAGATAATGTTTGGTTAACAGCTACAAAAGCAAAGAAATAATATTACTTACATTCTCTGATGTATTGTTTTATCATCTCTCGAACAATTATAGTGTCTTAAACTTTAAACTGACCTATTATTGCCTAGGTCAGCGGTAGATGCATAGTTATAACAAATATGGATAACTAACTCTCCTCGTAGATCCATGGTTCACAAATATAGATAACTGATTCTCCTGTACTCTCTCATCCAATAAGCTAACCAAAAGTATTACTGCATGAGAAAAATATGATGTTGCAACCGTTACTTATAATATCATATTATAGAATTAGGTTTTGAGAGAAAAATAATTAATATTATTTCATTTAATAATTTTATAATTAAACGATCAAGATGATATGATTATGATAAATTTATTTAAATGATATCATTTTAATCGTCATTTTGATTAGTTCGAAAATGAGATTTGGTTAAAAAATGGATTGTACCAATACTACTTATTATTATACTTATTAAGAATGTGAATTAAATTCGTTAAACCCAAGGACCAGAATAAAAACGGGTTTGTCAAAAAAAAAAAAACAAATGTTAACATGTTTCAGTGATATTTCATCATGTTTGAGGCAAAAAATTCGTTTCTAAATTGAATGAAATAATTTTTCGATGATGACAGTAGTATTTACTTGTTTTCGTGTTAATCACAAACTAAGATAATCAAGAGATCAAAACATTTCTACCCAAAAATTTCTATCTCAGTCGATTATAATTAGGAAAACAATAAACAACAACCCAAAAGAAATAAAATCTCAAATGATAAATATGCAATTCATTTTTACTACCATGAAAATGAAATTGAATATCATGTTGAAATAATCTACGCGAAGGACTCTGATATCACTTGTTATAGATTTAGCTTTATGATTATTATTCAGATTTCTAAGCAATCAATCAACCAGAATCACTCGCAAATCGAATAAACAATGATATATATATAAATAAGAATACTAACCTTAATCCATTGTACAGTGGAAGCGTAAACAGCAAAACTTGATAGATTTGTGTTCTTCCAAGTCAAGATTTAGAAACCGAATGAATTCTTCTTATGGAACAGAAAAAATTGACAAAATCTATTTCAGAAGAATGTCAAAAAGTGTTTCTGGCCCGGAGACCACAACCCTTTTTATAGTTAATTTAGATTTACGGTCCTTTATAGGTCTATTAACGTACTATAATGACTCGTAATGAGCTTCTACACATCAAGCTCATATTAATAATTAATTAATGTTTCTGTAAGCCTAATTAATTTACTAAAGTTAGATCACATTTTATTAGGCCTATAATTGAGGTAGAAATCTTTGTACATATAATTATACACGTGACCCGTAAAATTCTAACAATGGGTACACTATCATGAACCAAGAACAATATATCAATTAAAAATAACATATAGAGATAATAAAAATGGTCCAATATGAGTAAAAAATAGTAAGTGAATTTTAAGTAAAATTTGATTTGACAAGATGAGTTAGATCGATCCAAAGTTTTCTAGATAAAATGTTATTGTATCAGTATATTTTATTAAAACAATATTATTTTGATCAATAAGTTTGAAGAATTTATTAACAGGACTTGAAAACCTAAAGCTTGTATCTTATTGAACAAATTCTTCCATCTCTATCATATATTTTTAGAATTTTCAAGGCAATAGCTAATTTCATTACTCTCACTATTTCCAAATACAAAAATATTGTTAGAGAGCTGTTAAATCATTTTAGAAATAAAAATTTAGTAGGGATAAGAATGGACTTGATTCTAATTTTGCAATCCAAACCCAATACTTGAATTGAGATTAAACTCAGGTTGTTTTATCAAATAAGTTTTGATAAGGTTAAGTCAACCTTTAATTTTAAATTTGATTTAAAATTCAGCCAATTCAAACAAATTATATTAATTTTAGATTAATTCGAGTGAGATCAGGCTCATTTTACGAACCTTAAATTAAAGAAAATATTACTTGTTGAGAAATACCAAAAAAAATTAAATTTAAAATTCAAGTAGTCATTAAAGTTTAAAAAACTTCTAATTAGTGCTTTGTAGACTGCCAAAAAGGTAGTAAGAACGAAAAGGTTGCAAAGTACGTAGAAGATGAAGTATTGAATTAATTAGTAAAATAATATATTAGTAAAATGGTAAAATAAAGGAGATTCAACATTGAGGTTCAGATTTATTAATTCAATTAATGGTCAGTATATTGTTATTGAAGTTAGTCAAGGATTTTGAGGAGATTTGAAGATCAGAAATTGAATCTAAGTCCAAGTTCACATATAATTAGAATATTATACCGCAATTCAAAACTTTAAAATCAGACAATAAAGAGTTTTGAAGACATTTTTAGAGAAATTAGGCTCAAAACTTTAAGGTTGAGATATTGGAGTAGAATCATCAAATAATGAAGAGTTTTGAGAGAATTTAGGAAGAAATTGAACCAAATTTAAGTGAGCCTATATATAATTAAAATATCATATCCCAACTCAAAATTTTAAAGCACAGAATTATAAGTCATATTTTTGTATATAACTCACTTTATCCTTATATCTCTTATCGATATAAGATTATTTCACTTATGAATTCTCAATAATTAGATGTTTAATTAATAATATTTTTTTTCAAAACCCTATGTCCTTCAATTTTTGGTATACTTCCTTTCTGTTCTATTGATAGTTACACTTTCTTGTGCATTTTTAGGCTACATAATTTCTCTTTTCGATCAACCAACCTTAGTGGCGACAAAATTTCCTTTTCAATTAACCAACCTTAATGTAAATAAAATGTGTGCATGATGTTATGTTTTGATTGATAGAAGTAGACTCAACTAATCATTCTTTTTGTGTGTGTGAAGTAAAGAGCAGTCTTCCAACTTCCAAGTTATAAGTAGAAAAATCAAATGCATGTTCCTTGCTCAAATATTGTTTGATAGACAGCTAATGGTTATTGTTTGAAGTGTAAACTTCAATGTCTCATTTGAGCACTTCACCCTTTTATCTATTACACCAAATATACATACATATGCCTTGTACGATGTTTATTGCCTGATTTTGACAATCTCGATTGTGACTTAATTACATGTACAATTTGATCGAATTAGGAGGAAAACATGATAAGGAAATTGACATTGCTTGCAGATAAAGCATGACAATGGAGGGTCATGAGCTGTGACCTTAAATTCATCGGTGATTAACTTGAAAAAACAAGTGTTTGCTAAAGATTTAAGATTATAAAGTAGATCCTGAGGTTTAAGAAAAATCTTATGCTCAATCATGGCCAGTTGATCACAACGTTTAGATAATAAACTCTCAAGGAGGCTCAGTTAATAACCACCAAGTTGTAATAGAAAACATTGCAAAATCTTTCTAATTTGCTCTGATTTTTTGACAATGCATATCAAAAGAGTTACAAGATTATTGAAAATATAATGAATTCCACGTAATGAAAATAAGTAATAAGAAGTGGTTACACTGTCACGGATAAGAACAACAATCACATCAAAATAAGACAAAAGAATAATAAAAATAGTCTCTAATCTAATACGAAATCAATTAATATAATTTAATCTAATTAAAATTTAAGTTTTAGAGGACAAGTTTAAATGACTCAAAGTTTTGATATCTTTTTGATATGACTCATTAAAAAGAAGTCATTTTAGTTAATAAATTTAAGAATTTGTTTATTTCAAACGATATCGTTTTAGTTAATTATATTAAGTTACTTTAATTTTGACCCAACTGAGTTTTGAATTACTTGATCGATTGAAGTTGGCTCGAATTATTCAATCTATATTTAATTAGACTTTAAATCAAATATGAATAAAAAAGGAGACTGAATCTACAATGTGATGCATTAAGAGAGATCATGTATAAGTAAGAGATCATTGACAAGTTCAATGAAGAGGGTAACAACAGAAATTTATATTTTTCCATGAAAGTGACTATAGCAAGTAGGATGAGAGTACTTATCAGTACCAAATCGATCGATAGCTTCATAGATGTGGAAAAATTTTGTTTAATCTTTTTGATTATTAAAAAACATGAAAGTGGTAATCATAAATTAACGTCGGTAAAGACAATATATATATATAATACGTTTTGTGGTCCTTTGCTGTTATTTATGTTTAGTTTAACCGTCAAAAGCATTCACTGCCTGGACATTGGGAAGATAATGTTTGGTTAACAGCTACAAAAGCAAAGAAATAATATTACTTACATTCTCTGATGTATTGTTTTATCATCTCTCGAACAATTATAGTGTCTTAAACTTTAAACTGACCTATTATTGCCTAGGTCAGCGGTAGATGCATAGTTATAACAAATATGGATAACTAACTCTCCTCGTAGATCCATGGTTCACAAATATAGATAACTGATTCTCCTGTACTCTCTCATCCAATAAGCTAACCAAAAGTATTACTGCATGAGAAAAATATGATGTTGCAACCATTACTTATAATATCATATTATAGAATTAGGTTTTGAGAGAAAAATAATATTATTTCATTTGGCAATTTTATAATTAAACGATCAAGATTTAAATGATATCATTTTAATCTTCATTTTGATCAGTTCCAAACTGAGATTTGGTTAAAAAATGGATTGTATCAATACGACTCATTGTTATACTTATTAAGAATGTGAGTTAAATTCTTTAAACTCCTTTGTAGTATGGTGCATTATCAATGTATTTTACATGTAACACTATACATTTTCATTTAGTTAGAGTTTGTAATAAAAGTTGATGGCATGGTAACATGTGTTATAAAACCAAAAGTTCAAAGGCCTCAAATCTTTTGTACCATTTTTTCTTTTCTGTCCCCTCTGTTTTAACAACATTCTAGCCATTTAAATTTTCTCTCTCTTAATCGTTTATATGGTTAGATTTTACTCGGAACATGCAAGCACAAAAAAAAAGGTATAGAAAATTTGAAGCCAAATTCAAAAGGGAGTTATTAATAGTTTTTAAAAGTCAGGATGCATATTGATCTACGGAAATTTTACCTTAAAAATAAAGCAATTAGTTACAGTTGAAGTCTCCTTTTTATTTATCTTAAAAAATAGTGAGGTTGTCCCACATAATGGTTACTTAAATTTATAGAAGTAGCTAACTGATTGATGTTGCCTTAAAATTATACATTGCCCCATGCTTTGAACAATTTAAGGACATCTACCAATCCCTTAGATGTCTTGAGAAAGTCATATTGTACCCTAATTGTAGTGCATTTCAAGGAATACTAATTAAACTATTTAAGTCACCCATGGAACGTGATTCTCGAAATTAAGGTCACATCTAATCCAGTATGGTGAGGCCTAACATTCAATCCACAAATCGTGAAGATTAATCAGAACTCTGGACTTACGTACGTAATTTATTTTTAATATAGAAGCTTTATTTAAGTGTCAGAAGTAATAGTCACTAAGAAGCTATTATATAGTGTTACTCACAAGTAGGTGATTTGTTTATTAGTACACAGATTTGACCATTTTCCTAAGCATGCATAATGTTGAAGTCCTGAAAATTTTAATTAAGTTTCAATTTCTTATCAAGTAAAAATATTTTATTCTATTAAAAAAATGTGTTAAATCTATTTTCTTTGTTTATTATATCATTTATGTCAGAATAAGTATTTTGAACTGATAGATTATATCTAAAAAATTAAATTTAAATTGAATTTTTTGGGAGATTTAATGTTTATATAAAATAGTTTTAAAAATTTACGATGTGTCCTTATTCTTACAATTGTCCGATTAAATTATGAAAGACATATCAATTCTTGGCTTGCATTGTCAGGAAACCAACTTCTACATATTAGAACATCCAATCATAATCATCTTCGATGACATTAGAAAAATTGACACATGCATGTATATATATAATTTTTATATTTGATATGAAAATTAAAGAGAGAGGAGTTGAGAAAGAGACAAGCAATCTTGATGGAGGACTTTTGCATGTTGAATTTTGAAGCAAGAAATGATGTTGGTCCCAAATGGACATATCATCATGAATCTTCCCCTTAATTATGTTCCTTTTTCTTGTGTAGTTAATTAGACATTATTTCTCTTTAAGTCAAATAGTTTCATCCCTTTTTCATGATAACAAAAAAATTAACACTATTCTTAGATTTTAAATTTGATTATTGTAAAAATTGAGTAAAGATTTTTTTTATAGTTAACTCTTTTAAATTTATATCATTGAAAGAATCAAGTTATCAAAATCGAATAAATTTTAGTTTAAATTTAACATTTTAAAATAGATGTTGCCATCATTTATTTCCACATATAACATGGAATTTGACGTGAAATGAAGTGAAAATTTATTACTATAGAGCCAAATAATAAGGTCCATTTAGGTGGCACATAAAAGAACTACATGATAAAAGGTTCTTAAGTTTATCGAAAGAAAGAAAATGTCATTACAACAATGAAATCTTTTAGCTACATTTTTTTCGCTACAATTTGAAAATAGTAGCTAAAAGTCACCCTTTGTCTACATTTTGTATTGAAACAAAACCACTAGTGTTAAATGGTTCACGAGTTTTTAAAAACTATTGGGGATGTTTAGAATAGGTTACGTTTTATATCTTTGTAACTAATAAGATTTGATGACTTTTTTTAAACTGTGTACTTAGTTTCGTAGCTAAATGTTTTTACTTTTCATAGCTAAAAACATTTATTGACGTTTTATTAACTCTAAACTTACTTTTATAGAGAAATATTTTTAGCTAAGAAATAGTTTTTGTAACTAAAACACAAATTTCATAATATCAGCTACGGAAAATAGATATCATAATTAAAAATATAAATTTGGCTACGAAATTAAATTCATAGCCAAAAGAAAAAGAATAAAAGATAATGAAAATGTCGTCATTTTGTCCACTAAAATGACATTGTTTTTTGCATATTGATAACCTAATTAAGAAGCATTCTTTATCCTAGTCTATTTTTTCTTCGTCTTGGTCCTCATCTTCCTGCAGCTACAATGTGCAGATCTAGTGTCTTCATCTGTCTTCTCTCAAGTGTCATTGTATTTTCTCCACCAATTGCCAACATCTATGCTACCTATTCACACTAGGGTTCTTCTTCTCCAACTAATTAGGGTTTTAGTGTATTCAATGTAAGTTAGTCAATTGGTTACATGTACTTAAATTATTACAATACTGATTAAATTTGTAAGCGTAACAAACTACTATTGCACAAAAGATGTGTTAAACTGGATTAGTAAACATATATATTGTGTTTCATTCACACATTACTTTTGTCTTTCCTTTTATTGTCAATCACTAGTTGGTGCTGAGCTTCACCACCTGCAAATCTACTTTAGTTTATGGGTATAGTGTTTTTCCATTCAAATCACTTGTATGTTTTGTGTTTACTTTATTAGTGATCCATATTGTTCTGTTTAACTTGATTTTTGGATTATTATTTGGTTTTGAATTTAGTTGTTATGCAAAATCTAAAACTGACTGAATATCGATTTTTTAATCATTAAATTTCAGTAAAGTTCTTCTTTCACTTGGCTGTTGAAAGTTCTTTATTCCTGAGTTGTAGTGATATATTGTCTTCTTGTAGCATTTTTGGTTTCGGTAACTTTAGTTCTCCTTTCGTAACTTGCTCTTATCACAACTTCTTCATATCCCTCAAGCTTAATCAAATAGTTATTAAATCTAAAACGAGTTTCTTTTGTTTCTTATTTTTTCATATTATGTATTTCAACTGGGGTGTGGTTAGATCCTATGTTATTGCTAAATAATGCCTTACTATCAGATTAATTTGACATCCACGAATGGTTAACCAAAGCCTTGTTTAGTTTTGAGGAATAAATAGTGTTGTTCAAGTCACCAAGGATCATTGGAGGAGATCTGAAGTTTCTTTGAATAATTCTTAGATCATTCCAAAGTGAGGTTCTTTATAATACAAAATTAGTTGCATATACAAGTGTGAAACAAACTAAAGGATTGAGTAAGACTTTCACTGTGATATGGCTTATTTGGTCTGACAAGCTCATATCAGTGACCTTAACTTTATTAGTGTTGAAAGCCACCATTAAAATGGTATTTGTGGCTGGTAATTATAGGCCAATCTTTGCTAAAGAACATAATCCTTTTCTACATTGATATGCTTTTAATTTTATCCATAAGAGATGTATCAAAATAGGTTTTCTAGTAATTAGTATAGTAATCAGCAGAAAGCAATGGTTTCAAGTCACGGTTTGAAGTTACCAACTCACTCGATGAGTCCACTGTGGTCCTGTCACGAGTACAACTAAAGCTAAAGTTCCACAACCTCTCATCTTCTTTTTTTTTTTATCCCATAATGTTAGAAATGTAATATTTAACTAAGACACCTTCTCCATGTGATCGAAAGGTTAATGATATATAAATAAGATGGGTCGTCCTGATTATAGAACTGAGAATCACAATGCATTTGATTCGATCAATGGGCCATCACTGCTGTACAAAACAGAAAGTCAAGAGAGGGTTATGGTCACCTGAAGAAGATAAGAAGCTAATCAGATATATAACCGCACACGGTCATGGTTCTTGGAGTTCTGTTCCAAAGCTAGCAGGTACATAAACAAACCGGTGACCACTTTGCACTTTTTCTTGCAATATTTTTAGTATTGGCATGGGTTTGTTTATACACAGGTTTGCAGAGGTGTGGAAAGAGTTGCAGGTTAAGATGGATAAACTACTTGAGACCAGATGTTAAAAGAGGTTCATTTACTGCTCAAGAAGAGAGGATGATCATTGATGCTCATAGAATACTTGGCAACAGATGGGCTCAAATAGCCAAGCATTTGCCTGGAAGAACTGACAATGAGATCAAAAACTTCTGGAATTCATGCATCAAGAAGAAGCTTCAAGCACAAGGGATAGATCCAGACACCCATAATCTTAACTCTCTAAAGTATGAACATAATTATCCCATCATCAATGAAGCTGAAGTACTTTCTGATTATAATATCACTCATCAAAAACAAAACCAAGTTTTCTCTCTAAGTTCACCAGCTGATCATTCGTCCATGGGCACAGACACCCTAATTTCTGTGTCCTTTCCTTTTGCTCCTCCACCTTACGTATCCTCTTCTGATCAGCATTCCTCATCCTATCTTGGATTCTCAACTTGTAACCCTCAAAACCCTAGTATGTCGCAAGCTTTCTTGGACAATGAAACTCAGTCACTTACGGGAAGTCTACAAATCCCCATTTCTGCTTCACAACCATGTGGGTTTGGGATCACTGACGAGATCTATAACATGTGGGGTTGTGATGTTGCTGACTTTGAAGGTTCCATTGCAACCGCAAGACATGTAGAACCAAATACAATGTTAATGGATGCTGAGAAGAACAACGGGTGGAGTGGTGAGCAGATTGTGGATCCTATCGCGTTTGGAAGCTCTAATTTCTATGATCTTGATTTAGTATGGTCGTCTACAATGTCTTGTGGCATGTATGAGAATGAGAACCTGAATACTATGCATCAACGTGCATGTGATTCATAGGTCTTTACCACGTTTATGGGCAAGTCGGATCGGTTCAATCCGACACTAAAATAATGTTATTTTATTAATCCTATCAAGTTAATTTTAATTTTTATAAATTAAGTTACACCACTCTTCAAGTTTAAGTTTAATGAAAAATTTAGTTAACCAAATTAACATGATTAAAAAAATGAAATTACATGGATAGAGTAAAAGGAATTTGTGTATAATTACTTTTATTTTGGGGAGGGGTAGGGTTACACAAATGTTAAATTTTCATTGCATTTGTTTTCTAACTAATAAGCTTATATGTTACTCTGAATCAATATAAGTAATAACTGAAAATTTGTAGTCTAGTGTTCTTAGTGAGAAAGAAAATTGTGGTTTCAATAGATTATGTCTCAAAGGATAAATAATTATCATAAATAGTATCTCTATTAGTTAAGAGCAAGATTAAATATTATTGAGCTTTTTTGGACCTCGCCTTTGAGCAGGGCTCTCACTAGAAGTTGTTTTGTTGTTACTGTATATTTCAAAGTATAAATAATTAATATTAATCTCGACATCCCATGTCTAATTTATTTCCTAATTGAAAGTACTAGGTCACAAAGATTAAGTCTGCTTGTGTTATACGTCTTACTCCAAATTTGTTTTTATAAAATTGAGAAGTGAAAAGTATTTGTGCTATATATAATATAATATAATTGAAGCAAAGAGAAAATTATTTTGACAACATACTAAATAAAAAGGAACATCATCTAAGCATAGTACAGGTTTCTTTTTTTACTTGGACAATTCAGCTAAAAATTAACACAAATTCAAAGTTAATCAATCATTTGTTTCTCGCTAATTCAGCTAAAGTAATGTCAAATAAACTAGACTGGTTTTGACTCGATACAGTTATCATCTATGACCAAATAAATTTCAAATGACTGAGATCGAGTCTCATGTTCATAATCAGGTTTGAGGAAGAAGACATGTACCAAGACTAAAATGAAGATAAGATCTTATTATATATATATATATAATATGATCTTTATGACACAAAATTAAAATTGATATTAATGACTTTAGGATTTCAAATAAATAATTGTCACAAATTATTAGAATGTAATATTGTGTACGTGACGCGAAAGATACTATCATCGAGAAGAGATCAAGAAACTTCACTATGTTCTTGGTTAAATTGGTTTCTTTCTCTTGACTATTTTAGGACTATAACAACATGATGTAAAATAATCTATAACCTTAATTAGCGGAAAGAGGACCATTTTATATATCTATGACTTTTAATTTGGTACGTTTATCAAGGAACTAAAATAAACGATTGAAATTTATTTTACTATTAACTAAGAAATATATACCAAATAGAACTCTTTAATTATATTAATAATATACATAGAATACTATCCACATTCTTACATTCTCCCACTTAGCCTAATACTTTAAACTTTAATTTAATAGTGTAAACATTAGACGCACATAAATAAAAAATTTTAATATCTTTATAATTTACCTCATCACAATAAACCGTATAATGTGGATCATGCTGGTCATACACTTCAGCATTGCATACTTTCTTCCATATCTTACATCATTAGTAATTTATTGAGTCAGCTAATATAAGTGATATATAAATGTCATAAAAGACTGTATAGACAATTTTATTTCTTATTTAATCATAGGGATATCTGCAAATTCATGATAAATAAGAAAATTACCAATCAGAATTTTATTAAGCTCGAGAGTGTCAAAAAATAATCAAAACAATCATCAATATAATCAAGGCCCATTCTGTGAATATATTCCTTAAATATCTTTGGTGGAAGGCCCTTAGTTAAGGGATTTGCATTCATAAGATCTGTCATAATATGTTCAATAAACACTCTCTGTTTCTGAACTTCTTCCTTTACTACAAAATATTTTAATTCTATATGTTTAGCACCTTTAGAGTAATTGTCATTCTTTAGAGAAGAAAACTATTGTAGAATTATCATAATAAATTTTTTACAGCTTAGTAATGAGGTCAACAACCTTAAGCTCTAAAATAAAGTTTCGTAGTCATAAAATATGAATTGTGACCTCAAAACAGGTAACAAATTCTACTTTCATATTGGATGAAGCAATGACAAATTGTTTAATACTTTTCTATGAAATTGCTCCTTCTACTAGTAGAAACAAGTAGTTAAACATTAATTTTCTATTGTCAATATATACGACAAAATGTTAAATTGTCATTTTTGTGCTAATTTTGAATATAAATCTCTTTAATGTGTTGAAATTATTATTCAAAATTAATGGACTTGTTTCTTAATTGTTCTCATATGATTTTCAAAACATAAAAGATGAAATTGGATCAAAAAGATGCAAGAAAAGTAAAGATAATTCAAATTCCCAACTGGAAAAAAAATAATTGACTAAGTGTGGGCACGTGCAAGGAAAAAGATTATCTGCAAATCTGATTTGAAATCAGATTCAATCCACCTAAGATCTTCATGAATTTGGGAATCAAGTTGTTGTCTTACTGATGGGGATCTACAACCTGAATATGGGAGGAGTGTATCTGCTGAAGATCACGACAGGAGGGAAGAGGGAGGATATTGAAAATCATTTAAAAAGACATTCACTGTTCACGTTAAAAGGGTAGTGATTGACATTTCTGCAATAGTTTCTGGTTTTTGGATTTTTTGTATTTTTCTAGAAAAGGCGACTTTGTATTTTACTATTCTTCTATTGATTTTTACTTTTGTTATTAGTAGTTAAATCTTTCTTCTTGGTTGAAGGGAACCACGTTATCATCTAGTATATGTGAGATTTCTAAATGAAGTTTATCTCATTGATGAATATTAAATGTCTTCCAAACTGTTTTTCATGATTGAATTGATTGATTTCTAGGATGCGCAACTAGGAATTAATTTATTTAATTTATATCTAAATTAATAGGATTTGACGTTCAATTTTGCTAATCCAATATGGTAATTAGGATTACCATCTTTACGTTAGAATTTAGAAATTCTAAGAAGATGCTTAACTTGATTAAATGCATGTCGTACGTGTGTTGTTTTGTTAATTGGTTTCTTAGTTCTTAAAACTATTAATCAATTAAACTTAAGATCGTATCTAAGTTGTTAACTAATAAGAATGTTTAAAACACATGGTTCTATTTATTTAATCTTAAGAGAAAATATCTCCTAGTGAATGTTTGTTAATGAACTGAGTTTGATATCGATGATCCATACTAGTTTGATAACGTAGGTGACCCAAAATCAAGGTTTATTTACTGGATTTTCAGATCTGATTATTTTTGTCAATTTTTAATTTATGTCATTTTTAATTTCTTAAATTTATGTGAATTAAATCTCCCTAATTTGTTTTAGTTTTAAAATCGTATAACCTTTACCATTAAAATTTCTCGTGGGAACGATCTGAACTCTTCAGTAACTACATTTTTCATTGCTAGAGTTGGTATTAATTTGGTTGCAGGTGACAGGAGTACCACAAAATTTGAATTTGAATGTCTAATCACTTATAATGGATTTGGATTAAATCTTTTATACATATATAGTCCTTTCCTCCTTGAAAATACCTTAAGACTTTCTTTGCAACTTTCCAATAGTCTATATCAAGATTACTTTGATATCTACCTAGTATTCCAACCACAAATCCAATATCAAGTCTTATGCATGTTTACAAATACATCAGATTGCCAACAATAGAACCTTATGGAATGGATTCTATTTGTGTACATTTCACATAATTCTTTTAACATTGTATAAGACTGAATTTATCTCCTTTTTATATTAGGACGATCCCTGCTGAGTAGTTGTTCATATTAAATCTCTCAACAATTCTTTCGATAAAATTTTTCTGAAACAACCCTACCAGTCCTTGTGATCTATTTTGGAATATTGATATTCATATCACATAAGATGCCTCTTTTATATTTTTCATTTCAAAATTCTAGGATATAAATATTTAGTCTTATATAATATGTCCAAATCATTAGTAGCAAGCAAAATATCATTAATATATAGAGCTAGAAATATAAACTTACTTCCACTGATCTTTCAGTAGATATAATGATCAACAATATTTTCTTGAAAATCAAAGATATTATGGTATCATTAAACTTAATACACTTTTTAAAGTCCATTTCTTAAATTTACACACTAGGTCCCTTTCCTTTTATGGAAAACCTTTAAGTTGGTCCATATAAATTTTCTCCTCGAGATCACCATTTAGAAAATTAGTTTTCACATCCATTTGATATAGTTCTAAATGAAATTGAGCACTAATGTCAAGATTATTCTTAATGAATCTTTCTTTGAGACAGGTTAAAAATTATCTTTATATTCAATACCATCCTTTTAAGTATAACATTTGGAAACAAATGTAGCTTTATACTATTCAATGTTGCCATTCGAGTAACATTTGGCCTTAAAGACTCATTTGCATATGATTTGATTAGATCCTTTTGACAAATCAACAAGGTTCCAAACATTATTTTGTACAATTGAATTTAACTCATCTTTGATATCATCAATCTATTAATTAGACTTATCACTTTATATGGCTTGTGAAAATGAGATAGGATCATTATTAATGCCATAATCAAATTTTGACTCTTCAAAATAAACCACATAATCATTAATAATACCTAATCTCCTTATTCTCATAAGTTTATTCAAAGTTATTCCACTTAGATCATTCAAATTAATTGTTTGTAAGTTAGTTTCTTCATGAGGTATTATTTCATCCAAATCCTCTATAGAAATATTTTCTTCTTCCAATATTAGGTCAAAATTTGGTATAGATGTAGTATTGGAACATTTATAGGTAATAGAATATCAACCCCTGTTTTACTAATATCCACAACACATTTTTCAACACTCCCACTAACTTCACCATTTTCAATGAACTTGACATTAATTATTTCAACAATTCTTTGACTATTGTTTGCACAATAAAACTTATGCCCTCTAGATTTCTCTGGATAACCAACAAAGTGACCATTGATTGTTCAAGAATCTATTTTCGTTTCTTGTGGATTATAAACTTATGCTTCCATTGGATAACCTCAAACATGTGAATATCTCAAACTAGGTTTCCTTACAGTCCATAACTCAAAAAGAGTTTTAGGTACTGCCTTACTAGTAATTATATTAAGTAAATATACAATAATTTTAAGTTTATACATCCACAAAGTTTTGGGTAATAAATAATTACTCATACTCCTAACCATATTAATTAATATCCTATTACGCCTTTCTGTCATGTCATTTTATATTTAGTTGTGCCTAGCATATATATTATATTGTGCACATATACCATGTTTCTTGAGAAACTTTACAAATGGACCTTGACATTTTCTTAATTCATCATATTTTTCATAATATTCACCACATCTATTAGATCTTAAAATTTTTACTTTTTATTATCTAATTGTCTTTTAACCTCCTTTGCAAACATCTCAAGGGCATCTATAGTTTGAGATTTTTTATTAAGCAAATAGATATAACTATAACATGAAAAAAGATCTATAAAGGTAACAAAATACTTTTCTTCATTAAAAGATGGAGTGTCAAAAGGTCCATGTATATCACTGTGTATAATTTCAAAGAGTTAGAGTACTTCTTGTGGCTCCTTTCTTACTATGTTTGGTTTGCTTTCTTTTAATGTAATTGATACATACATCGAGATCAGTAAAATCTAAATTTAGAAGATTTTTGTTCTTTACCATTCTTTCTTATCTTTCTTTGGATATAAGACCCAAATATTAATGTCAATAGTAAGCTAAATTATTATTCATTATGCTATGCTTAGTTACAATGGTATGATAAACAGAAAATGAGGATTCAGAAAAATTAGCATCAAGTTTCAGTTTATATAAACCATCCTTAAGAATTCAACAACCAATAATGGAATTATGATTAAATAAACTAAAACAATCATCACCAAACTTAAAAGTAAACACATTTCCTCATGTTTAGAAACATAAATTAAGTTTCTAAAAATTAAAGGTACATAGAGAGTTTGTATTATACCTAAGTGATAAACATTATCTAATATTAGACGATAAGTCCCTACACCTTCAATTAGGACCTTCTTACGGTTTCCCACAAACAAAAAGTTTGCAGTTGGGACATGAGTAATAACATTAGAATCAAGCCACTAAGTATTAGAAGAAACTTTAATTATGAACATACAAAAAGGTTATATGTACTTTTATTTTCAAACCAAACCTTACATTTCATAAAATGTTTCTGATTGTATCCCTCTTTCTTATATAAATGACGCTTATCTATCTTTTATTTCTTCTTATCAACATTAGCAGTAACCTATGTTGCTTTAGTAAATACGTTTGTCTTAAAATTCTTAGCCTTTAGCTTGTGAATCTTGCTAGCTCCTTCACCTACAAAGTTAACTGGATGAACTACTTAATTCTTCAGCCTTGTTTCTTCCTGAATAAGCATACTGGACAATTCACTAACATTCTACTTATCTTTTATAGTGTTGTAGTTAATTTGGAAATGTCCATAATCAGGAGGCAGCAAGTTTATAATGAATTGCACTAAGGAGTCATGAATTGTCATACCTAGGTCTTTATTTTTGCTACAATATTTGTCATCTTTAAGAATGTTATTGTATGCTCTGTGGCCTATCAAACTTCATGGTCATGAGTTTAGCCATTAGTGTACCAACGAAAGACTTATTTGTAGAACGAAAACGTTCTTTCATAAAATTAAGATTTTTTAGCACCTTTAATTTGAGGAATAGTGTTCTTAATGTTGTTAGCCATTTGTATGAAATTAAGACATAATTTGTTAGACCTTTCTTATGCTCTACAGTTTGTCTTCTCAACCTCACTGCTCTTATTTGTAATGACAATAGGTTTTTTTTTCCAATAATGCTAAATTAAGATACAAAACATCTAAATGAAAATTCACTTGTTAGCACTATTCAAAGAAATTCAAATCATTAAATACAATAACAGAAGAACCATGCAAATGAGGATAAATAGCTGCAAATACATAAATGTTTAATAAATTATCACATTCAAATAAACAAACATTTCAAATATACTGTTGGTTTCTTTTGGAAAAACTCAATAATATATTATTATAAGTTTAATACCATACAAACTTTATCAAGTAATCAAATAAAAACTTTTCAAATAAAATCAGTATCTTTGGATATATAACATATTAGACATGTAAATATTTATTTTCTTCTATTATTTTTTTAGTTTTAGAGTATTAATTTCCTTTTGGGTAGATTCTAAATTCTATCAACTAACAAGTATCATCATCATCATCATCATCATCACCCAGTCTGAAATCCTGCAATGAAGCAGGGTCTGGGGAGGTCCGATAGTACGCAGCCTTAC
>JAOSBK010000003.1:35119709-35141988 GCA_027568895.1 Erythroxylum shatona
AATTGAGTTTATCTTTTGTTATCAATTTTAATTCCTATTTCTTGTGTTCTTGAGTGCTTAACTGATTGGGGTTCAAGAGGATTTCTAAAAATTAACTTGGGTTCTTGTCATAAGTGTTCTTGAGTGTAAGAACAAATCCTAATCTGATTGCTTGTTGCGAAACTAATTCTGATTTGATTGGTAACGAGTTCTAAGGGTTGATTGAGGGTCTTGGGGTTCCGCATCATGCACATATTGCATTTTCAAGGGATTATGAAATTGTGCTCACATATCACAAAATATGATCTCCATTGGGTGCTTAAGAGATGTTTTTATTATAGAAAGCATCAATATTTTCAATATATCCAAGAGTCAATCCATGCTCACCAAGTCAAAGTTCAAAAATATGCAGTAGCATGATATTATTAAAATTATTATCATTATGGCAAGGACATATCTGAAGTTGGATATGTTTCAGAAGGTTACAGTAATCAAACAAATCATATGGAGAACGATGCTGCTGTTGCAAATGTTTTCCAGGAAGAACTTTCCCGGGTTGCTTCTGCCGAAGAGGCTAGGTTCCATGATTGTGCTCAAGATTTGGTTCTTAACTAGCAATGGCATGGTCCTTCTGGAGGATAATGCCACGATTATGGTAATGTATTGAGCTTGATTCATTGCTTATAGTGGGCTACTTCTGTTTTTCTGGGTTGATTTGATAGTTTGTATGGTTTCTCAGATCAGGAGATTGGTCAGAAAGTCTTGGATGATGATGATAGTTGCCAAAAGGAATCAAATCATTGTAATGGAGATGAGATACTGTTTCATATTGTTGAAGAAAAGCCAGAGATCGAAGAGTTGAGATGTACTTTAGATATAGTAGACGAGTCTGCTCTTGATGGTGAAGTGGACAAAAGGCTAAATCAGATGGTTCCAGTTCCTGTAAGTATTGCTCAGGAGATGATAATTATATATATATTTAGCCTAAATTGTTCAATATTATGAATTTTAGTTTTCTAAAAATTTTAATCTCTGCACAAATTGACTCCCCTATTTTGTTTTCCAAAGCATGTTCCTAACATCAATGGACAAATGCCATCAGAAGATGAAGAGGTCTCTTCTCATCAAAGGCTACTAGACACGTCTTATATCGGTTCTTCCTATACATGTTTTCCTGAATTTAAGCAATAAACTAAATTATGCAAACATGCCTCAAATTTGCAGAACTTCTAACTTTTTCTCTTATTGGTTAAAGTGTATGACACTTTATTTAATAATCTTTTTTTATGTGTTGTTTATTTTTCAGGCTGAAATTATATGATTTGGTTGAGAACAAATTTTGAAGGGAATGGTAATTGTTAGGTTTGTTTTCTTTTAAATTTTAAAGATTTATTTTCTTATCAGTAGCTCACTTTTTTTTTGTTACTACTCCATCTTGTTAATCTCTTTTTCGAATTTCAGTTTTGTGCCTTACCAGATCATCTTTACCGATCTCTTGAATACCACAAACATGTTAGAGAACAAATAGTCAATCAAATTAGTTTGACATCTAAATGAGTTACTGTAAAATTATTTTAATGAGTTGATGCCATGTCTGTATATTAGATTAAAATTAGAATTTTCGAATATGTATCCACATTATTTCACCTCAAATCTCACCAATAAATGTATGAGGGTTACGTTTTAACGTATTTTGGCGAATTTTTGAAGAAAATGAATAAGTTTATTGTTGTTCCCTGTTTTTCTTTGTTTCCCTGTAAAACTTTTTGAAATTAATTCATGCTTACTCTGTTTATTCTATGGTTGGCATTAGGAGTGGTGAATGGGATGATCATGTCGCAAGTTGCATCAGATTTTGTACGAGCAATCTCTAATCTTTCAATGTTTCCTTTTTGTTTTACCTATTTTTTCTACGTTTATCAGTTTTTATTTGCTTATTGGAACATATAAAAGCTATATCCTCGAGTCTAACTTTTAAATTTATGTAAACTTTTGTGTCAGTTTTATTCTCTGTTCTTTCTTATTTCAAAGCATTTGGCATTGAGGACTAATACACATTGCTACTTAACTACAGTATGATAATGGATGCTTTACATGCAATTATTTTCTTGAGCTTTTGGGTAAAGGTACACTATAATACAACATATCCTGAAAGGAGGTAAAATATTCTAAGATTGAATAATTAGTTTTGAAATGAATGAGATTCTTGCCTTATGGCATATCACAAAAGCATGAAATCTCTGTGTTCTCTCATTTTATGAGCCTTGCATATGTTGCTATAATCGAATGTAGTTCCAAACTTTCGATTTGTTTCTTGTTTCCAGTTTATAGTTTCTTATTGTTCTTGTCTAATTTGTTTTCCAGAGCTACCTCTGATGGATGCTAGGAAGAAGAAGACATGGTGGATGCTTGGAAGCTAAAGCCAAGGACATCTAGTGGCAAATCTAGCATTGAAGAGCTTTCATTCTGAATTTGAGTGTCTTTGGTGCTTCTGCTACATTACTTTCCCATTCTTTTGTTCATATGAAATCACCTGTGCCCACTATTTGTACATATTCAGGATGTTTTTTGATCAATTTTTGAATTCTTTTTTCCTATACTAGTTGTATATAGTAGCTGGGGTTTGGATAGTCCCAAATTTAAATATGACCTTAATAAAATCAGTCATTCGAAATTTGATTTACTTATGAGACAACATAATATTATTTTAATAATTTAATCTTTTAACCACTAAAAAATAAAAAATTTTGTCAAAATCTCAAACTAATCTCGAGTCTAACATAAGATTCGATCAATTTAATCTTAACTTATTAACCTGAATTAAATTAGATGTAAATTATTAGCTTTAAAATCAATTTAGGGTGAATTATCCAAAAAAAACCTAAACTTCCTCAATTTTTCAATTATAGCTCAAACTTTAAAAAATAACAATAAAATGCTCCTATTTTTAATTTTTTTCAATTCTAACCTAACGTTAATCTCATCGTTATCTTTGCTGATATGGCACTACCACATATCAATGAGCCCTCACTAATCAAACATGTCAGCATCATTAGAAGATGTCAGTTTATTTAGTGAAGTGACGTTGTTCTCAACCTAAAATCCCGAACTTTTCTCTCACTCAAACACAATATCAACTCTCTCATTTTTGGCTTTTGTGAGCAAGGTGACATGGAGAAGGCTTTCCAAGTTCATAAAGGCATGTCTCAAAAAGGAATAAGCCCATATTTTGCCACTTATAATGCCTTAATAAAGGGACTTTGCAAAGCAGGTGACAATGCAAGAGCAAGAGAAATGTTTCATGAAATTCTTGAAAGAAGTTTAGCTCGTGATGTGGTGACTTATGGTATGATTATGGATGGGTATTGCAAACTAGGAAGTCTAGAGGAGGCATTCCAATTGTGGGACGGGATGAAATTAGAGGTTATTCAACCCAACGTTGTCTATGACACCTATTAGGATATTTACTATCGCATATTATTTTAATTTTGACATTTTTTATTATTAAATATTTAGATAATGACTATATATATATATATATATATATATATATGTATATATATATATAAAGAAGTCTTACTTGAATTGGCTTCTTCGATAGAGTTGTTGTACAAATAGAACTCTATCTTGAATGAAGATTTACATGGATTACAGTTCTTATGGAGACATGGATTATGTAAGGTCATGTGGGTGTGTGAGCTGCGTGTAATTTTTGATGTCTTGAATTTTTGCTGTTGGGTTATACTGTTAATTGAAGGCTACACGTGAGTGGCTGGGTGATTTTTTTGATCTATGGATGTTGGCGTGAACTTTATAGTGTTAGTCTTATTGTGTGTGTCACTAAGTGAATTTTTGGGTGTTGGTCTCATTGCATAAGTGACTGGGTGCCGATCTATGGTGTTGATCTTATTGCGTGGGTCACTACTACTATCCATGTTTTGCAGAAATTACATGAGTGTTTTGATGAGGTTTTTCTGCTGAGTATTCACGGAAAATGGAAGAGTAAAAGGTGTGTTGTTTGATCTGAATGTTTTTATAGTTTCAAGGGTGGCTTGTGTGTAACATTAATATAAATATCAATATTAATTATATTTGAATCCAATTAAATTATCACATATAACAAATAATATATATTACATTTACTTTTACCATTTAATATAATGCTTTTTTTCACAAAATTGAGAATTTATCCTTCCAGCTTCTGCTACACTATCAAACGAACAATAAATAGCACCCTTAAATCCATTAATAACATGTTCACATTCCTTCCATGTCAAATATATACCAGGTGCATACTCAACAAAAGCTACATGCACTATATTTCTAACCATATTTCTTTATCCTGTTACAATATAATCATACAAATACTTAATTACTACCATGGTTATTTAGGTATTGACTATCTTTGTCACATCATCATTTCATGACATAATTATACTTAATTGCTCAAAATTCAGATCATTTCATAACACATAACACGATTTCATGAACTTATGCTTTAATGGTTCTTAAATGTTTATATTCTAGTGTAATGAAATACTTCAAACATGTTAGAAACGATCAATACAATAAGTCAACAAAGGAAATTCAATTTTTACCATCTGCAGCAATCAAATATATATAAGAGCCAAACATCGTAAATCATATATGTCCTACGTAAAGGGTTTTAAACCTTTGAGCTCGTAATCATAACAAAGGAAACTGTAGGGTATATGAAGTCTCACTCCATACGTCCCAAGCTTAGTCCTTACACATATTTACCAGCAATGTATAACTAGCTATATGAATTCAACAAGTGTCAAATCATATGAAAATATTAGTAGCAACATGGAAGTTCAAAAAATTACCAAACTTCCATTTGTTCAATTCAAAATCATTTATAGTTAATCTATCTTTATTTATCAAATCATATGTGGTCTTTTTTAGCAACTTCCATTTTTTCTTCATCTAACCTTCTTTCCCTTC
Source organism: Erythroxylum shatona (assembly GCA_027568895.1). Classification (NCBI taxonomy): domain Eukaryota; kingdom Viridiplantae; phylum Streptophyta; class Magnoliopsida; order Malpighiales; family Erythroxylaceae; genus Erythroxylum; species Erythroxylum shatona. The sequence goes on from JAOSBK010000003.1 coordinate 35,124,654, forward strand.
CTATACTAAATATACTACAAGAAATTATTAAATACTCATTTTTTAAAAATAAAATTAAAAACAATATAATATACAAGAAACCATTAAGCTTACATATACACAGAAAAAACTTCTTCCTTAACTCTTATAACATATATAGTTCACCTACATTTTAAGATGCTAAGGAGATATGTAAAAGGCTAGTATGATTACATCATAATAATACAACAGCTAACACTTCGTAATTTAATTTCTAAGCTGTAAATAGCACAGTCCACAGAAACAGGCTAGTTTCTTTACTAAAAAATAATACACCCACATTTTCATATGCAAGGAGCTTCATAAAAGGCATGTACTACATCAGATTAGATACAAACTGAAATGTTTAAACTCACTCGGGCACCAGAAACATGCCTTTACAAATTTCCTGAAGCTTTTTCATAATTATTCATAACTAAGCACCCTCACCTACTGAAACCCTTGTTTAATAACATACCATTTCATAAATAGTGAATCAAGAACAAACTTAGTATGTCTAATCAAAGAATGAACCCATCTCCCAATGTCTAATGCCCCCGTTGCATAACATACAAAAAAAAATATAAACACAAATGTTGCTTCATCAGTTTCCATACCAAAATTCAACATCCACAATAGCATGTCATGGCAATTAATGAAACAATTCCACGCCACCAAGTATCTTAAGACGATGGAAAAAATTGGAATTACTCAAAGTTGGGGAAATAAAAGAACATTGAAACTACAATTCCAAAAAGAAAACAAAAATCGAAACTAACCTATTATGAATAAGGGTGTGAGAGTGAAAATGCGTGAGAAGAAATTATAGATTTAGGTTTTAGAGAACGAGGGTGTGAGAGTGGGAGTGCGTCAGAGAAGACAAAATTATGGATTTAGGGTGTGAGACTGATGAAGAAGAAGGCTTTTGTGTGAGAGTTCGAGTTCGTGAGAGAAGACGAAATTAGAGACTTAGGATGTGAGACTGACGAAGAAGAAGCACCCATGCACAATTAGGAATTTTAGTTTGGTACTTTTCGGGTTATCGACAGAGAAGAGGTTAGGGATTTTAGTTACAAAGTTTTGGGGCTATCGACAGAGGAGAAGAGGGCGACATCTGATAATAACCAAAATGGCGTCATTTTACTAAATCCAACAAACGACGTCATTTCGCTAATCAGATGACCTCTTCTTAATGACACTAACGTGTTTAATTAGTGGGGATCCATAAACATGTGGCATTGTCATGTTAGCCAACATAACAATGAACCTAATGTTGGGCTAAAATTGAAAAAAATTAAAAATTTGGACATTTTCTTATTACTTTTTAAAATTCAAACTATAATTGAAAATTTGACAATAGTTTGAGATTTTTTTAATAATTAACTCTAAAATTAATAATATTAGACCAATCAAAAATAATTTAATGGACATAAAGTACATACATATAAAATAGTTGGTATGCTCTGAGGTATATACTATATAAGTATATTTGCACCACAAAAAATAAGGGTATGTAGTGCTAAATTATTGTTATTGAGTAATTATCATTATGACAATTCCCAAAAATTGGCAAGAAATTAAAAAAAAATTGATACGTTAAAATATGTGATATTAATTTCAAAGGGTTAAATGGAGTAAAATAAGGATTACTTTAATAAGTTTTTAAATTCATTTATATTGTGTATAATACTAATTTTATGGCCGGTAATTGACATGTATAAATGGTAACGCAATACATTAATTAACACTATTCAAGTAGTCAAAATAAAAAATAGTCAAAGTTAATTAAATGGACATTAAATACATACGTATAATGTTGCTGATACGATAAAATTGTATATTATGGCAATTCATAAAAATTGGCAACAAATTTGAAAAAATGGTATGTTAAAATATACAATACTAATTTCAAAGGGTTGAATAAAGTAAAATAAGAATTATTTTAATTTTTTAATTTCATATTAACTTGTCTATGATACTAATTTTATTGTGATTATTTTTATATATTGATGATAATACCAAAGATTTAAAAACTCAACCGATTCAACCTACTAAATCATAAAAGTCTTAAATCGTCCAACTTTTCAATTCGGTTTTTAACTTTCCAATTTAATTTACTTTAATAATTTTTATTGTTAAAACCTGGTCAATTTATTAATTAATCGGTCAATTTTAGAAGATAATAAATGTTTATAAATTAAAATCAATCAATTAATTTTCATTTAACAATCTCTTTTTATCAAACTTCAAGTCTTTTGATGAGTAAGGATAATATCTTTCAATTATATTTCAAATTTTTTAATTTTATTTAATTTTTAATTATGATAATTTAATATCGATTGAGCCTTGTAAATTTTAAACTTTTATTCTTAATAGTTTAACTTTTGGTTTGATTTCTAAATTATTAAATAAAACAATCAATTAGTTAGCACAATTAAACTAGTCAAAAAAACATATAAAAAAAGTCACAGTTAATTAAATAGACATTAAATACATATGTATAACATAGTCGATACAATGAATTTGTACATCAATACCAAAATATAAGATTATAAAACAATTAATAAAAATTGTTAATGAGTAATTATGATTGTGGCAATTCATAAAAATTATCAAGAAATTGAAAAGAAATTTGGTATGTTATGATGTGTAACATTAGTTTCAAAAGGTAAATCGAAGTAAAATAAGGATGAGTTTAATAAATATTTATTATCATTTTAATGTATATATATCCATTAATTATCATTCTTAAGCCAGTCAAAATAGTCAAAGTTAAGTAAATGGACATTAAATACATACGTATAATATATTTGATACGATAAAATTGTAAATTTATACCCAAAAAATTAGATTGTAAAAATTAATAAAATTATTATAGAGTAATTATCATTATGGAAATTCACAAAATTAGACAAAAATTTAAAAAATCGTATGTTAAAATATGCGATATTAATTTTAAAAGGTTATATAAAGTAATAATAATGAAGTAAAATACTCAAGGTTTAGAGAGGTCTAGTATATAATTTGACCGGAGACTATTTTTGAATATCTCCATAAATAATTACACATTAAAAAATAAAAAAGAAATATAACTTCATATTAAATTGCTAATAATACTAATTTTATTATAGGTTATTATTATATATATTGATGGTTAACACTATTAAACCAGTCAAAATATTTAAAAAAAAGTCAAAGTTAATTAAATAGACATTAAATACAAATTTATAATATGGTTGATACGATCAAATTATACCCAAAAAAAAAAAGGGTTATAAAGCAATAGTCAAAAAAGTAACAATTGCAAAGTAGCTCCTCCTAGTTCATGAGCTTGCTTTTGGGACCCTTCCTCTGTTCCCAACGGCTAATTGAACTAACGTCTCCTTCCTTTCTTCCCTCACACTCCATAATCTATCAAAAAGTCTCTGTCTTTGTTTCTCTCCCTCCATTTCTTAGTTACTCTGTTTTTTTCTTTCTTTTTTTCTGGTTCGTTCATGCTAAAGTCCTTTTTTTAAGACAAACAACCGTTTCTCAGACCAATTTAGACAAAATCTTTCTATGTCAAAGTTGTCTCTCGAGGACTCCCATAAAATAGCTAAACCAAAACCATTCGTTTTGCACATTACATCCTCTTCCCTATTTTTGGTGGTTCTGTTTTCTGTGACGTGTTTCCCTAACTTTTTAAGGTTTTCCCAGTTCTAAAAAGGAGAAGATCTACTGGTGTAAGAGATTGAGAGGTTTGAGTCCCGGCACAATCCTCCCCAATCCCATGAAAACAAAAATGGGTTGTTGTTGTTCATGTGCGAGGAGATGATGTCATTGTCACCTCCAGTTTTGATTACCAATGGTTGTTTGTATGTTGTGAAAGAGTAAAACGAAAATGGCGTCTTTCCAAGTTGAGATTGCTTCATCTTCGCCTTTTGGTTGCGTTCTTCAGGATCAGAACAGGCGGAACAGGTGCGGTGGTAGAGAGACCAATGCCGCTTTCCAGAGAAACCTAAAGGAACTGGTCAGAGACCATCTCCACACATGTATCTCTGTTTCATCTAATGAGAATTCTGAGAACCGGATCAATCCAAAGCCTGATCATGGAAACTTACGATACGTGACCAATGGTCAAGCCAGAAATGTCGATGGAATTGGTGATTCACCGGCCATGAGTCGCAAGCAGGCAAGGAATGTTGATCGGTGGGCAGCAAAACAGGCTCGAGAAATGGTCTCAACCATTGAGAAACAAAGCCAAGAGGCAGAGTTATGGGTGGTTGCATCCTCAAATGGACAGTCTTTTGCAAGAGAAAGTTCTCAGAATACATCAGATTCTGCGACCCAATGTGGCAACTCATCAGAAAGTCAGAATCTCGGAGCCTCTTCACTGGTTCAGATGTGGGAAGCGAGGCTAAGTCAACCAGATGTCAAGTTAAATCGATCCAACAGTATTAGCAGCACCCTAAACCCCACTTGTCCTAGCACGAACAGGACAAGCTTTGAATCGAACTTTACGGAAAGTACGCTGCCCTCGCCGCCGAGATGCTCTGATGCAGGTGACTCTGCCTCAAACGTTGACTCTTTTGCTGATTGTGACACAATCCCACAGAGCAGACATTCGTCGATGAATTCCAGAATTTCAAGTGCAGGGGAGCGAGAGAAAGTTAGGATTGCTGATATAATCAAGAAACTGACTTCTGATAGTAATGATCAGGGTCAGACAATCAATGCTGGAGATGCGCCAAGAGAGCGCAGGACTTGTGCTGGTTCTGAATCTGCAGAGCAAAGAGGGTTTTCACAGGTTGTAAGTTCACCTAGGATTAGAGGAAGACAAGCTTTCAATGATTTGCTTTTGCACATGGAACAAGACAGGCATAGAGAGCTTAACTCATTAACAGAACGCCAATCTGTTTCGAAATTCCCTCATCGTGGCCGCATTCAGGTGAAGTCAACCTCTGCCTTTTGTCAGGAAATTTCGTCTCCGTCACAACTTATTGTACTGAAAATATTGTATTGCGTATTTGTTTGTAATGCTTCAATTTCAGTCCTTACTCCGATTAAGATTCCTACGGCGGCGAGATGATATGGTCCAAAGTCAGCAGCGGCCGCAAATAACCCGAACAGCACCGACGTCTGAAGCTAACCAATTGCAACAGAGGTCTAAAATCATGCATCTCAGGTATCAAATACATTTATGAACTATGATTCTGATGCATTGAAACATAGTACAAATTCCATGAACTGTTTCACATTATTAGCGAGTTCTTCAAGCAATAACAATAGGTTTTGTTTCTACTCCAACGGAATCTCTACTCAAAAGTTTGATAATTATGCAGGGAAATATTTAGTGCAGGAATTGAGCAAGCCATGACGTCCATGAGTGAGGCAGCTTCAACTTCAAGAAGCAACATCGATGTCAAGAATGTGCATGTGAACAATTCTTCGAGCACTCAAAATCAGCCCACTAAAGATGGTGACCATCGCGAGGCTCTTGAAGCAAAGCAGAGTGTTCCCCAAGCAGAGTTGCCACCAAGGCAAACTCTTAAAGACAATGATCGCCAACAATGTTCCACTACCACCGATCAGAGTGCATCTCAAGTAAAGAACTTTTCCTCACACGTTAACCAAGTTCCTGAAAAGGGTCATCAGCAAGAATATTGTGCTGCACAAGTAGAAAATCGATTGCCTCCAACACAGGACCACTGTGCAGATGGTCATCATCAAGAAAGTTCCACTACTGAGCAGCAAGTTGCAGATTTAGTGGAGAATTCAACTAGCAAAAATCTTGAAGATGTTCATGTACGAATCAATATAACATGGCAGGAAATCAGGCCCAAAGAGGTTGAAGATCTTGATCCTGGAGAAGCTTCACAGGTAACTGAGTCCTTGAATGAGTGGGATGAAAATGAGACAGAACAAGACTTCAATTACCAGCAGGATTTTGAAGTGACTAGTTATGACTGGTTTACTGACATAGCTCGGCCGAAAAGTTATTGGGAAGACCGGAGACAAGCATGGTATCAGGAGATGATGCTTACTTGCTCGGACAACGATGAGAGACGGCAGCTCATTGAAAGGTACGATGTTCTCCTACTTGCTTACCACTTCAACATCAATCCAAAAATGAATAAAACCTGATGTTGGTTGTATTGTTGATGCAGAAAAACAGTATCAACTTTTCTTGCTGGTGATCTCAGAGATAAGATGGACGAATTGATGATGTTACGTGCACAAAGACAAGCCAGTCTAGAAGAACTTGATGAGGGAAGTGAAGCTGAAGAGTTGTTAAGATTGCCTTACTTCAGGAGGCATTTGAATGTAGCAGGTAGTGAAACCGAAGGAAGAGAACAAGTAGCAGATGATGTAGGAAGAGAAGTAGAAGGAGAAGAAGGTGGATTGTTACAAGAAGAAGCAAATGGTGAAGGAGGAGAGAGCTCGAGTAGTCAATATATAGGAAAAAGCCCCATTGATCAGTATATCGAAGCTTCTGCATATTTTGATGAAACCTCAGCAACAATCCAATCTTCATCTCCATTTGGGATGTGGAATCACAACGATCATCATGAGGCTGCTGTTGATGATGATGGACAAGTTTCAAGTGCACCTTCTCTTTTAAGTTTACCTTCTCAGGCATTGACTCAGGACAGGCCACATTCTTCATCTGCAAGCCATCCATCGATTGTAAGTACCTAAAGTTCTTGATCAAATCCAGTAAAAGCCACTTGCAGGAGATGATGCTTATAATTTGTGGCGTCACTTCACAGGAAATGGAAATGATATATGATCTAAGAGGGCATATGGAGCAACTCCAAAGCGAGCTGTTTGAACTCAAGAAATCAGTTCTGAGCTGTGTGGAGATGCAAGTGAAATTGGCAAACTCCATGCAACACATCGCACATCCACCTGGTAAGTTTAGAATGAAAAACCTGTTTACCTTCCTTTTCTTCAGTATTTCCATCCATTTCCTTAAGATCAAGACTCAGAAAAACTACAAATTACAGTTCAAGTGGAAGGAAGAAACTCAATTGAGAAGGTACCATCCAAGCGAATTTGCTGCATCTGCTATGAAGTGCAGGTCGATTGTTTTCTGTACAGGTACTTTGCTTCTGATCCCACACTTCTTGGTTCAATCTAAAATCTTCAAAACTAATACTCATAGATTGGTTTAATTGTACTTAACAAATGTTCTTCATCAGATGTGGGCATATGTGTACCTGTCTCAAGTGTGCTCATGAGTTGCAATGGAGTAGTGGAAAATGTCCGATTTGCAGAGCTCCGATACTGGACGTTGTGAGGGCAGACATGGATACATAAAGAAACTGACAAACCTGTGAACGAGTTCTTGCTCCAGAGGACCGTCCTGTTCAACTCAAAACTCAACTTGGAAGATGACTAATCGCTTTGCTTAATGTTTGTACATTGCCTAATCACACACATTGTTTCTCTTTACTCACAGATGTTTCTGCATATGTATTTTGAGGATGAACAGCATTTAACCATTGTTTTCTATAGAGCCATCACTTGTCCTTTTCGGATTCTGCACCTTTCCTTCCATATTTTGCCAATTACAACGTACCAGGATGACCATTGCAGCCTACTGGTTTGTTATCTGATCATAAGAAACATGAAGAGAACAGATTTCTTGAGAAAGTTCAAAAAATCACAAGTTTCCTGATCAAAAGATTGTACCAAACCTACATGAACACTAAAAATAGTAATGCGTCGGGTCGAGTAAGGCCCTGATCGAACTTGACAGATTTGGCAAGCAAAATCAAATCTCTTAATTGGTTTAATTAAAGCTCAATTAAATATAAGCAATTTAAACTAAGCTTAATTAGGCTCAATTAAATTTTAATTATATTCAATTAGATTATATCGAATATTATTAAGTAGAGTTAAGTCTAAAAGTCTAATCTTTTTAAATAAATATCAAATGGTCCTAATTGTATTTATGTTATGTAATCTTAAAAGTTTAACTTTTAAGAAAAATATTACTTCAATCACAAGTCTTTAAAAAATTCAGCTTTTGAACTTAATTTTGCTTAATTAATCTTTGAATTCCTCATCTTAAATGTACTTTATTATTAAAAATATAATTTTATTTAAAACAAAAAATATTTTAATATAATTAAACTTTACAGTGTATTAAATTATAAAAACATAAACCTTGAAGCCTAAAAGTTTTTATAAATAAAAGTTCAAATCTAGTTTAAATTATAATCGATTCAAAGTAATTAAATTGGATCGGTTTCAAATTATTTTACTATTAAATTTTTGTCACGGCATAAATGGCTTCCATTTAGTTGGTTTCGTTTCGTTTGTGGGTCTGGAGCCCTAAACTCTCGTTGTAGCCTATGCTGACCTTGATCCTTTATTTACGAATGAAATCATTTGTTTCAATTGTACTGATCTAACTCTTTTCTAGTTTATTCTATCTATATATTTATGTAGATGGGATTGTTTAGAATAGAGTTGGCACAGGGTCATAGGCACAGAAGATTTGATCTCCTATTTCGGCATCAAATCCTCTGTGCCTATGATCCTATGCCAACTCTATTACGATCTCATCCACACATTTTTTTGATCTTACATATTTATATAGATAGGATCGTCTAGAATAGGATTGATATAGGGTTATGGGCATAGAAGATTTGATCTCCTACTTCGACATCAAATTCTTTGTGCCTATAATCCAGTATCAACTCTGTTCTAGACGATCTCATCTACATATTTTTTTAAACTCTATATATTCTGAGTCTTACATATTTATGTGGATGAGATCGTCTAGAACAGGGTTAGCACATGATTATAGGTACAAAAGATTTGATCCCACTTTGACATCAAATTCTTTGTACCTATAATTCTTTACTAACTCTGTTCTAAACAATCTCATCTACATATTTTTATGAGTCCTACATATTTATTTGAATGAGATCGTTTGGAGCAGAATAAGCACAGGGTTATAAACACAAAGGTTCGACATCAAATTTTCTGTGCCTATAACCTTATACTAACTCTATCCTAGATGATCTCATCCATATATTTTTTTGAATCCTACATATTTATATGGATGATATCGTTTAGAGTAAAGTTAGTGTAGACACAAAGGATTTGATCCTGGTATCAAATTTTCTGTGCCTACAACTTTGTGACAAATTCTATTACGGAAGATCTTATCCACGCATTTTTCTGAAACAAGATTGAGGTTGGATTACAGGCAGAAGATTTGATCCCAATACTTCAGCTTTTTGGAATAGGCTTTCTATGTATTGTTGGAATCAGTGTAGCGTTTGATTAAAACCTGGCTAATTATCAAATCCCATCGTTTCATTTGTGGGTCAGGAGGCCTAAACTCTTGTTGTAGCCTGTGCTGACCTTGAGCCTCTACTTCAGCCTTTTGGAATAGCCTTTCTAAGTATTGTCGGTATCAGCGTAGCGTTTGATTAAAACCTGGCTAATTATCCAATCCCATCGTTTCATTTGTGGGCAGGAGGCCTAAGCTCTCGTTGTAGCCTGTACCGACCTTGAGCCTCTACTTCAGCTTTTTGGAATAGGCTTTCTATGTATTGTTGGTATCAGTGTAGCGTTTGATTAAAACCTGCTAACTATCAAATCCCAGAGAAGCTTAAGTCCATCAATGTCAAATTCTCATGCAACTTATTCATTCTTTGATGCAAATTCTCTTTTATCTTAAAGAAGTGCAATTCTTTGTTAAGCGAATTATTTAAAATACATAATTTATATTTGCTAATTTACTTAATATACAGTCAAAAAATTATGAATTTTAGTATCAAAATAATAGCAATAGCAATAATAATAAATTTGACAAGTACATGTCTAAACTATAGGTGATTGCAAGCCACAAAAACCAAATTCTTGACTTAGCTATGTAAGTGACTATACCTAGTATCATTCTCTTTTTGGGAACTTTGTTTTAATGAGGCAAGTAGAGAGAGTTGAATGGCAAGAAAACCAATGTCACTACCTTCAATTTATTGTAGGAATTAAACAGTAATCGGTAAGAAAATTTATGGAATGTTGTTGAGTTATAAATACCCCCTTTGCCTTTCAGAGATGGATATCCTACGAATTAATCTGACAAGGATAGAAATGGATGGATCCTCAACGCCAAAATAGATTTATGACCAAAAAATTGAACCGATTTGACGAACTTAATTGTAAAAATTTTAAATCATCTTATTTTTTAGTTTGGTTTTTAATTTTTTAGTTTAATTTAACTTTAATAATCTTTGTTGTAAAAAATCAATCAATTTATTAATTGATTTGTCTGCTTTTATTAAATAATCAGTTTTTATAAATTAAAATAACTTAATTAATTTTTATTTAACAATCTTTTTAATTAAATTGTAAATTATTTTATGAGCATCTTTTAATTATATTTCAAAATTTTTAATTGTATCCATTTTTTACCAGTTTTATGATGATTTAATATCGGTTGAACCTTTTAAATCTTAGTCCTTTTATTTTATTGATTTAACTCTCAGTTCATTTTTTAAAACATTGAACTCAATTAGTTCTTTTCTTGTTACAGCAAAATTTATTATTATTATAAAATTTTAAAAATATTTTCCATTTAATAGTGATAATAATCACTGAAAACCCACTAATTAGTTTATTTCTTTACACATAATGGAAAAAGTTAACATTTGAAGATAATACTTACAAGTAACATTTGAAGATAATACTTACAAGTACCTGAAGATCATGAGAATGATGGATCATACGAACAAGTTTCAAGGAATTCAGAATTTGCCAAGAGCTTGCTTTATGTACTTCATCTTACACCATGAAACATCTCTTTCATGAAAAATTTCCTAAATTTTTATCATGTTATCTATTCAATTTCAGTAATTTATGATTTTTCTTTTTTATTTAATTTCCTAAATTTTTATGATGTGGAGGCTGCTGTGCTGACCCTGAATCATGCCAGCACTGAGGTCCACCTGCTTGGGAACATCCCCAAGACCCTTCTTTTTCAGTGGATCAAAGGAATTTTTCTTATCACAGCTCATCACGAGTTTTTTTTAATTGTTTTCCATGAATCCATAAGAAAAACCTACTGGTTCAAGTTCCAACTTATAATTTTAAGTATGGTCTAATACTTGAATTTGATACGTGAATAGAGAATATCATTAAATAAATATTGTCAAATTGCTTCTACCATTAATTAATTTTGCGCACATTAATACATTGAATGTACTCCCTTCTATTCAAAATAAGTATCGTTTTAGAGAGATACATACTTATTAAGAAAGCTAGTGAAATATTTGATGTACCCTTATTAATTACATGTTGAATTGCCTTAAAAATGTAATATGTATAATTAGGATGTGAGAGAAATTAAAAGGTAATTTTGGAAATAAAATTATAAACATGCATAAAAAATCGTGAACGATACTTATTTTAAATAATTAAAATCCCTCTAAAACAACACTTATTTTGAATAGGAGGGAGTATAATTTACGAATTATTGTATATTCTTAAAAAATTATTCTGTAAAATCGTAATTATTAACTCAGTCCCAATATTTGTTCGAACTTAGTCTTAAATTTTGATCCAACTCGAACAATGATGGGAGTTTGATGTATGCAATCAAACATTGAGACTGCTTTCATTTACTTGGTCTGTCCCAAATTATCTGGAGATACCATCTCTTGTCATCATTGGAAGCCAAGAGGGGGACGTGAGGTTTGTCCCACCATAGATGATGATGACGTACCTTAGCAACTAAAATTGGCAGTAACTTTGGCTCTCGTGACCAGCTGTTTGAAGATTACAGCAGCTTAACAGCCCAAGACAGGTGCAGGACATGGTTTTTTTTTTTCTTTTTTCTTTTTTGGGACGTACAATAATGCAGCATGCTAGGGTTTCTGAGTAAGAAGATGTCAAACAAGTACCTATCAGTACCCAAAAGAACGCAACCCTTATCTTTCTTTGTGGAAACTGTTGGAAAGTTGAAGATGTTCCATGTCATTTTTAGGCACTTCGAAGCTCAACGAATTTGCAGATGAATCATGGAACTGGAAGCACCTTTGTTCCGCTCCATGTGGTTTCTTGTTTATTCTGATAACTATAGCTACACCAGCCAGTTATTGAATCAAACTTGTTTGCAAATTTCAACTTTGGCCAACTTCTGCTGTGAATTTCGGTTTGAACTTATCAGTAAAAAAAAAAGAGTGTAAATTCACAGAACAAACTCTTCCCAGAAAACAGGAAGGACGATTAAATAATTGATGCTTCACCTTGTCCTTCATGTCAAGTCGATGATAAAGGAAAAATAAATAAACAAAGAGACAGTTCACTCTGAAAAGATGTTCATTGCGTGTTATGTGGGGATTGTCTCAGACTTGTCATAAGACATGAGTGCAAATATGTTGGAGAAACACATGTTTTATCCGCTCAGCACATTAAATGCGAGGAAGCCTTGAGAATATAAATGCCAGCCATCAAAATTTTGCTAATTCATGATCATTTTTACAATATAATAATTAATATATTAACCTGACCTGATACTTAGGGGTGAGCATTATTCGGGCCGACCTGATTATTCGGCCTGGTTCTAATTAATTCGGGTAAGCAAATGCTAAATTTCGGATAATTCGGGCTGGCCCGGGTATTACCCGAATTATTTTCAGGCAGAGGCGGGTAACTCCGAAAAAATTCGGGCCGGCCCGATTACCCGAATTAGGTTTAAAAGAATTATGAAATAGGGTAATTAGGATAATTCGGGTAAATCGAGCCGGGATAATTCGGGTAAATCGGGTAAATCGGGTCGGGTAAATTGGTAATTCGGGTCAATCGGGCCGGGTAAGTCCGGGTAATTCAAAGTTCGAGTTCGGGCCGGGTAAGGGAAATTTTTTTTGGGTAATTCGGGCCGGGCCCGAACAGTGAAAATTGGGCCCGAATTACCCGAATGCTCACCCCTATTCATAACTACTGAAATTATGCATTTATTATAAGATCATGAAATAAAATTTAATGTTGGAATTTTTTTAAAAAAATTCTTAGTTTTTAACTGACTGAATATAAAAGATCGTCGCAAAAAAGTACTTTATTTACAGATGGAACACCTTAAACCGTCAGTAAATTGTATGATATTTACCCATCGTTCTTCTTCTTTTTTTATCGATGGACGGACACAAAAAAAATCCGTTGTTAAATTTACCTACGGCTGTATTGATGATGTCGTTGTCTATCGTTTTATTCCATCAAAAATTTATATTATCAAAAGAATACAAGCATTTTGCATCGGTGTTTTCTGTCAGTAAACTATAGATTTTTTGTAGTGTCTCCTTTACTGAAATTCATGAAAAAATCATCAACAAGGAGGCATGCCTTCAAAAATCACGAGCACCACCATTATCCTTTTCAACTATAACTAATCTTGTTAATCTATACCCTATAGATGTGGTATTCATGCACATATTGCAACTGATGCTCCATTTTATGGCTTGTCGCCATCCAATCCTCATCGTATACTTGCAATAAGTTCTCAAGCTCTACATACTAATCTATTGCAATTGTGTGTACACTATGCCTTGCTTGAGACTACCTACACTTCCATATGACTATTCAATAGTGGGGTATCACACTATATCATGACATTGAATAATCTTTTGCTTCATACTCCTTATACAAGATCTAATTATATTATGATCAGAGATGGTACAAGTCTTTAAATTATCCATACTGATTCTACCACTCTTCTTATCCCTACTTGCAATTTTAATTTATGCAATATCCTATATGTGTTTAATATGAAAAAGATTCTTATTTTAATCTATCAATTTTGCAATATTAATCATGTTTTTATTAAATTCTTACTCATTGTTTTTCATGTGAAGGATCTAAGCATAAGGGTAATCCTTTCAATAGGCAAAACTAAAGATGGGATCTGTGTTTTCTAGAATTGTCCCCTTTGTTGTTTTTCTTTTCCATCATTAAAACCACTTCATCGAATGACACTCTAAATTAGGTCACCCACCCTCTCCTATGCTTCAGCATATTATGTTCATATTTCCGTTACCCTATTCTATATCCTAAAAGTCTCATTATATTATGTGTTTAAATGAAAAAGGTCATAAGCTTCCCTTTTCTATATCCATAATTACTTCATCTCATCCTTTGTAAATCATATTTTATGATCTTGAATCTCCCTCATTTACTTTATTGATGATGTGTTAATTAATTTACATATTATGTATGGTGTTACACCTTTAAAAAGAAATTCCATGTTTGTGATGTTTTTCTTCACTTCAAACTACTACTTTAAAAATACTTAAACATTATATTATCACTTTTTTTTTTACTTTGGTAATGGTAGGGAATTGCAAGCATTATCATATCTCTCCTCTATGTATACCTAAACATAATGGTCTCTCCAAAAACAGACATCAATATGTTGTTGAAATTGGTCTTTTTTTACTCACTATACCTCACTTATACTCACATATTAACTATGCCTATGTAATCACTGTGTATCTCATTAGTCACACACTTACACTGACACTTTTTTTTCCTAATGAATCTCTTTTCCCTCTCCATAAAACTGCACAACATTCCATATATTTAGTTGTTATGCTACTGATGACTTTGTACATATTTTAATCACAAATTTGAGTCTTGATCCCTCTCCTATGTGTTTATTAGATACTCATTGACTAAAGCATATATCTCTTTCTTGATCCTTCAACATAAAAAATCTATACATCACATCATGTAAAGCTTATGAAATATGTCTTTCTATTCAAATATATTGAATTCATATTAGTCTTCTAAATATTGAAGCACTCTCCCATTGATTTTCACTTGCTACCTTTCTTCATACTATGTTTATGTCACTTACCATATATTTGATGATCCTTCCCCTATGCTTGAATCCATTTTTAGTCAATGGTCCTTCATTCTTAATCAATTGTACATCATTGGAAACTCCATATTGCATAATTAAAACCATAGCAATTAGTTGAGTGGAATAGTTTGATGACATCACTAGTAGTCCAAATAACTAATCCTCACCTTCCTTACCACTCTTTTTAGAAGCTCTTGATTCAAAATCACCCACTAATGCCCATAACATGACAATTTGTTCTAAAAACCATATATATAAGCCATTCAGAAAACTTAATCTTACTTCTACCATCACTTCAAACCATTAACTTGAGCCACACACTACGACCCAAGCCTTTAAAGATAAAAAATTTCTTTTAAAGATAAAAATTTGTTTTAAGTTATATTTGAGGAGTATGATGGTATTCCGCGAAATAGAATATAAGAACTTGTCCCACCTAATCCTATATAAAATCTTACTGACAATAAATGAATTACAATAGGTATTTCTTTATTATTTTACTTAAATATTTTTCAAAATTAAACATTTACTTAAATGGTTCCATTAAAAGGTACAAAGCATGACTAGTTACTAAAGTGAATATCAACATCCTAATATTGATTATCATGATGCATTCAGTCTGGTTGTCAAACCTATCACTATTCACTTGATTCTTAATCTTGCTGTGAATCGTGAGTGATCTCTTTGTCAACTTGATATCAATGCCATTTTATAAGGTAATCTCTCTAAAGAAGTTTGCATAGCATAACTACCAGGTTTTCTTAATAATGATACTCCTGAATATGTTTATAAGTTTCATAAGGCTATATATGGTCTCAAATAAGCACCAAAGGCTGGGTTTCATGAAATGCAACAATTTCATATAGCCTCTGTAAGGCTGGGTTTCATGAAATGCAACAATTTCATATAGCCTCTGTGTTTAGCAACTCTCATGCAGACATGTCATTATTTTTCCTTATCAATAATGGTAATCTAATCAATCTCCTTATGTATGTTCATATCATAATTATTATTACATATAATGCCACTATAATTCAATAGTTATATATCTTTTTGACATATCAAAGATCTTGGTGAGTTGACTACTTTCTTGGTGTTGAAGTTATTACTACTTTAATAGTTTGTTTCTCTTTCAATAAAAGTATATCATTAATATTCTTAATCATACAAATATGAATAGGGCCAAAATTGTCAACACTTCATTTGCCACTAAGACCAACACTTATAACTCATTTTAGATCCACATTAACAAATCCCTTTAAATATAGAACAATTGTTTATACTCTACATTACTTGTGAATCACTTGCCTTGATATTGCATATGATGTTAATAAGTTGTTTCAATTTATATATCGGCCTAATATTGATTATTATAATGATGTCAAATGCTTACTTTGTTATTGTAATGATATCAAATGCTTACTTTGTTTTCTTTTTGGTATAACTAATCATGGTATTGCCTTGTGCCATCATATATATTTACCTTTTTATGCCTTTTTAAATGTTGAATTGGTTAGTAATAAGAATGACTACAACTCAATCAATGTTTATATTGATTATCTTAGTTGTAATCTAATATCTTATTCCCTTAAGAAATAACATGTAGTTTCATGCTCTTATTAAAGCAGAGTCTCATTCTGTCATTACTGTATTAGCTAAGTTAAGTTAGATTCATTTACTTTTAAAAAAGCTTGTGTTATGACAATGTTAGAACAAATCAAATCTATTATAATCATTTATTCCATTCACGTATAAAATGTGTTACGATTGATTGTATTTCATTCAGGATCAAGTACATGGTGGAGCTTTATATGACACCTATATTTTCTCAAACGATCAATAAGTCAATGTTTTACTTAAGTCTTTTACATATACTCATTTTCAATTTTTTGAAAACCAAGATGGAACTCTCCAAAAGAGTTCCATATTGAGGGCATATATTCGAGAAATAAATTTATTAATTATTTAATTATGTAATCATCCTGTTAGTTCCTTATTTAGATTTGTTAAATAAATTTAATTGATAGTAAATCATGTAGACTTAGTAAACTATTTGAATTTAGAATATTTGATTGACTATGTTGGACCCCGAATTTTTATTGAAAATTAGAAATACTCATAAGTGAATGAGTTGAGTGAAATAGAGTTGAAAAGCAAGAAATAAAGAGAAAAAAATGTGAAAATTTGAAGAATTGAGAAAAGTTTGACTTTTTGGCCATAGAGAGTTGACTTTTGATTTAGGCATAATTTGAGAAAACGATCTTCATGAGACTTGTAGATTATGTTGAAAGCTTTCTGTCGCCATAAAGTTTGATATTTTTCGATATCGGAAGTAAAAGTTATGGTCAGTCAAAGTTAAGGTTATTTTACTTTGACTTTGAAAATGTTCTTAAGTATGGACTTATGCATGTTGTGTTTTGAGGGAAATTCTGGACTAATATATTCTAAATTGAGTTCAGTGGTCTTCATGAAAGTCATAGA
>JAOSBK010000003.1:35164105-35194660 GCA_027568895.1 Erythroxylum shatona
AATTGGAAAGAAGTATAACTAATCAGCCTCTGAAATTCATGTCCAAGTTTATGAATATTGTAATTGACGTTGCATTGCTCCGATAAATAAATAAAATAAACAAGTCATTACAAAAATTTATTTAGGTTAAGTATGAAAATATTTAGGCTAAATAATTGAGAATAATATTATATATTAAAATTTTAGGTTAAATGCAAGACGTAAGATTGGAAGGAAAATATTTAAAAGTCCTATGAAAAGAAGAAGGACCTCTTTATATAAGATCTTTTACCCGTATCTTAGTACGCTACAGTTTTCTATCAAAGGTCACGTCTTCGATAAGTTACAGTAAAATCATATCATTCTTGATCACTTCTTTTCAGCTTTTCTTAGTTCTTCCTTTTAATTTTTAATACTTTATGTTATTTTGTTGACATTTGATAATAATTAGTAAACGTCTAACCTTAATTTGATGGTGAGCTTAGGAATACGAGTTTCATTACCAAGTAGTAATCGGAGGTCATTATGGCCCGGGTTAGGGCCATTCAGCAGGTTAATACGCTTACGCTCATCACCAACCCACAAACCTGTTACCCAGATGCTTGGATTGGATGGAATCCACCAATGATGGGATGATGCAAGATCAACACTGATGGAGTCGTTAAGACTTCCAGTGGGTTAGCCAATTTTGCATTAAGCCTTCCTTTAGGGTATCATGAATTCCTTGATCCTCCTGCTGGCATCAGTATTATCCTTGCACAGGATCGCTCTGACACCACCTTCTCCAGGTAGCGTCCGCTGCAATTAGCACTTAGAGGTTTTTTGCCCCCTTGTTTAAAAAAAGAAATGAAATGACTTAAAATGGACTCAGACTTCGAGGTTGACACTCCTAGTCAAATATTTTTCATTTTATAATTTTTTAAAAGTTATCAAATACTTAATAATTTCAAGAAACCTTATTTTTTTTAAAAATGAAACCTTTATAATCAATAACCCTAAAATGTTTCTCTCATGAAGTATAGATTAATATTAAATTAATCCCAATTACCATACATAGTAGAACAAACTCATAGACAATAATGTATATATTGATAAGACAAACAGTGTTCTTTATCTTATGACTTATTTCTAAATTTTCTATCTCTTAAAAGCTTATTTATTAAATAATGTAATAATAATCATACAAAAAGACAAGTATACTCTACAATTATCTATTTATAATGATCGTGGTTTGTTTAAATTTTGTTTAAAATTTTAAAAGATAGGCTCTGAAAATTGTTGCCTTGAAAGAAACGAAGGGCTTGTGTCTACGCTAACATATTTGAAATCTAAAGTAGAGTCACTATTTATTTATCTTTATTCTCTTATGAAATCTGTTTTATAAACCACTTGTTAGCATATAGGTTGAAAACTCATGATGTAGTTCCGATAAGGCTTATTGGTGAAATATTCCACGAGTCTATGAGTCATAGCAAAAAGAGTCTTTCTCGATTTATTTGATATAATAATGTAATGTACTTTGAATTTATGTTATTCTCGTTTGTTCTCTGACCAAGAGTTGCTTGAATGGCATGTAGGGATTATTGCATTTTCTAAATAAAAAAGTTTCTAGATTTACAAGTTTATAATTGTCAAAATACTGATAACATATTGTTGTGTGGTCGAGGAAGTGATAGTTTAAGTATAAAAGAGAATCTGATAATTTATAAAATTTAAGAGGCAAACTTAAAAGACTAAGTGTATTGAAGCCGATGATTAACAAACATCATTGTTTTGTTTGATGCTCTTTTGATTCATCTCTAAGAATAGGATTCCACATTGTTGTGTGGCTGAGGAAGTATGAATTCATGAAGTACTTGGTACTAATTCTTTGCAGTACTTCCTCAAGCGCTCTGTGCTTCTAAGAACGCATTGAACTCCTCTCTGGCCTTTCTCAGGCGAGGAGTGATGCAAGAAGCAGGCGAGGCAGGGTAGGAGGTGGCAGATGATGTCGAGAACCGAACGTGGCGTGAAGATTCGTGGGACTTTCTGGGCATTGCTTTTGTTGTACTGATGTTCTTCAGAACGTTTTTATGATCCTTGTCGAAGAGGAAAGCAGCAGCAACTGGTGAAGTAGCTTCGTTCACGCTAGTTCGTATCAACTCCAGTGGTAAATCGAAGTAGCGATTCATGGAGTCATCTTCGTGGTCGTCCATTATAGCTGATGAAGCCCATGAACCACATTCGAATTTTTCCAGAGAGACCGTCCTCGAGATCACGTTTCCAGGTTCTGATTCTAGTTCTTCCTTCTTGGGTCTCAACGGTTTTGCCTTGCCAAAGCCTGGAAGATACAAGCATAGAGCTCCACATTTGAATTCTTGGTCGTCGTTAAACATTTTCTTGCTGGTCTTGGTGTAGTAGTCTTCTTTGGTAGCATGAGCTTTAACATTGTTCGGATTGTACTTGCTGTTACATTCCAGAGCATTTGGTTTGTTCAACCAGATGTCAAGCTCATCAACTGGTGCACATGATCTTCCTTCAGCACAGGACTTGCTTCTTTGCAAGTGGATCTCTTGTTGCGGGGAAAGATAAGAGTTTGCTGCAGATTGTTGATATGTCAGATCCTCAATTCTTGGAGATGATTGGTTCTCATTCTTAAGTTTCTTCCTCAACAATTTGAACGCGAATCGAGGGGACGAAGAAGCTGAGCTTGGAAGGCTGCAACTTATCAGCTGAGGTTTCACTGGTGGGAGATCTGGTGGCAGCTCAGGAACTGGCACAATAGGTAGAAGCATCATGTCGAACTCATCCTCTCTTGACGATGATTCTCTCAACGACATTGGATCCACCAAAATCTGCTTCTCCTTTTGTGGGCTATCCTCCTTGATAAATGTTGTATATTCTTCTTCAGCCAATGATTTCAATTCCAAGTCTTGGTATACATCAACTATTTCCTGGTTATTTGGACTAGGCAGGAAGATACCTGAAGCTTGAATGACCATGGTGGTGTGATACACAAAAATGTGTGCATGAATCGTGACTTAACAACCATTTATACGAGGGAGAAGAGGCCTGTCTGGAGCTAGGAAGTGGGAACCATGTACTAAGTTTACTCTGTGGTGACTCCCATGTCTGAGATGGTGATGATCTCCATGTCTAAATACTGAATTTGTAATACAATTGAGAGAGTTGACTTTCAGAAAACGTGATGAAACAACAACTAAGTGAACAAATTGATACAACTGCAAAGTTTGATCATTCGAAATAAAGCATTAAAAAATGTATGAACTCAGTTGTGAGAATATTTCAAGATACTCATGTGCCATTAAGAGTATTATTTATGATCATGGCAGTAAACACCTTACTTCCACATTAGGTTAGCCTTGCATATGTGTAAATTACACAATTTATAGTTTTGTTTGATCTACGAGACAAATTAAATCTGGCACACATTTTATGAATATCATAAGTAGAGTAATAAAATGTAACTGACATGGTAATCCAACTCAACTTTTATACACAATTCGAACTAATTAAATTCGACTTAAATTAATGATTAAAAATTATAATAAATTATTAGTTTAAATTATGTTTAATTAATTCGGTTCGAATTTAATAATTGAGTTATATTACTATATATACAACATTTGATTATTAATGTATGATATTCATGTCGCGTGTGTTTTATTATTATAATTTAACTAAAGTATAAGTGAACAAGTATTTTGAAAATTTGAAAATTTTAAAGAATTTTTTTAATTTCTTAAAGTATAAAAGAGGTATATCTCTTTTACCCTTAAAAAAATACAACCAAGGAAAGCTATGTTGATTTGTGCTTCTTTTGATAAGAATTTGGAAATTAAAGTGGGGTAAATTAATTTTAAAAAATATGTTTCCTTTTTACGCAGGAGTTCCAGCATTTTAACCACAGAAATAAACGTAAATATGCAAGCATTGCTCATAAATAGAGATAAAGAGGCAAAATTTTCACTATACAAAAGGGAGAGCAAATGGAAAAGACCCTTTCGATTTCTCCAACTCATTCAAGGCCTTGAGGTGTTGGTGTCACTTTCTTCTTTCTCTTCCTCTTCATTCTTCTTTCATTTTTTGTGTGTGTATAAGTGCTTGTGAGCCTATGATTTTTATAACAAAATAGTACCAGAGCCAACTACGACATTGAAAGGAGTCTCTTTGTCTTTTCAGTTTCCACAACTCACCAAACTCAATTTATGAGAATTTGGCACTTAGGATGAAGGTCATTCTTAGTTCATAAGCTGTAAGACGTTGTAGTCAACAAAAGCTTCATGAATCCTCAAGATGAGGCAAGCTTGACTCAAATCGAAATGAGAGCTTAAAGAATGAAAGGGAAAAAGATCAAAGTGCACTTACCGTGATCCATCAAGGTTTAGATGTATAAATGCTCAAAATAATCGCAATTAAACCTCAGTGAAGAAGGCATGAGAAACTGAAACCTCAAAGTTGAGTTCGAGACGGTCTTACTGAAGAATGGCGAATCTATTTCAGAGTACTTCATAAAAGTCTTGGGAGTAGTAAATCAAATGAAGAGGTAATTTTGACATAATTAATACAATAAAAACTGATAAAAACCCCCAAGTTGGTTTTATCTATATAGCAACTGTTAAACCCTTAAGTTCAGATTGCGGGATCGTGCAAGTAATGGCGAGCCTTGGCTAATGCTTGACACGTAAGTTAGCACGAGGAAGGCGTGTTGACGAGAAACAAGGCAAAGTCTTGCTAGTTGGCGAGCAAAACCCAAGGAACTTGTGAAGTAGATGAGGGATGCGGGAAGTATCGACAAAGATCTCGAGAGTAGGGGAGATTTGATACGCGTGGGCACGTGTAGGCGCGCATTGGCGAAAATCTTCGACGAGACGTGAGATTCAGATGCGAGGCCTCGTGAAGTTGAAAAACTAAGTCATGCGAGACCTGAGGGTGGGCGAGAAGGCGCAAAGGTGTATGAGACTTGCGAGGATGCGCGAACGCATGCGAGCATGATGAGACGCCTAAACACTGAACTTCGACGAGGTAGCTCGGAGGTATGTAAATGGGCGAAGTTTTTATACTAACTCGGTTTGTGACTTGTGACTTAGTCATGGAGCGATGAGACTGCATCATAAGTGAACCTGACATGGAAGATGGACTTGTCCATGGACGTGCATTGATGGACCCATGTACGGATAGACTGTGTTGAAAACACTAAGGCAAATGTAGGTGAGTGGGATCAGACTTGGTGCAAATTTTGGTAGAACATCGGACCTTTGTGGAGATTGACTCGACCCAGGCTAAGGACTTGACGGATTAAAGACTTGACTATGCTCAGATAGATGGACCACGACTAGCGGACTTGTTGTGGAAGCATTGGATCAGACCAATGTGCTAATGGACTTCGGTGAGATCACATTGCATCATCAACGGATAGAGATCGTAGGGAGGTCTTGGATGATGTGGCGATGATTGTGAGTTAGAGTTGCAATGAAACTCAACATCTGAAGATAGTGGAGATCTTCGCGGATAACGATGTTAATGTTATAGATAAATGTAAACTCTATCTTTATGTTATCTTGTTAGATGTTATCTTATCAGTTAGAGTCCTATTTAAATGGGAGTGTTATCCAATTGGTTTATATCTAATAGGGATAGACGTGATCTTAGGTAGTACAGATTTAGTGGAATCTGTGATTCTGAGCTAGGATGCCTATATATATGGCTCATTCGAGCTTTACTCTTTAGAGACATTCAGTGGGGAAATCAGAGAGAGCATTCTTTGTATTCTTTTGAGGAAAAGTATATAAAGTTGGTCTTTTGACTGTATCTCTGTGTGTGTTCCTTGTTGTCTATATTTTTGTTGCTTCAGCGTTGTTTCTTCGAGTGTGTGTGAGGTAAACACTTTGAGGGTGGGGAAAGGCTGAGTCTTGCTTTAACAGATCTAAGTGAGACTGCCATACAAAGGATGTGAGCGAGCAACTTCGGGAGAAAATTCGAGTCTCCAAGGTGACATTTGTAACAGCAAGTATAGCCATTCTTTTTGGGAATAGTTTTTCAATAAAGAAGATTTATAGAAGCCATGGAAGATGTAGGGAAGAAACTTTATTACTTACAATAAAGGATGAGGCAAAAGGTGCAAAGAACATGTGGTACCTTAATAATGTAGTTAGTAATTATATGACAGGTGATAAAAGCAAATTTGTAAAATTAGATACAAACGTATGATAATACAATGAAGGAGACCAAAGGCCAATTTACGATTTTGCTCAAGAACATGTGGTCATAAGCTTCTCTCTAATCTTTATTTTATTCCAAAACTAAGGAATAACATTTTATACATTGGTTAACTTTTGGAGAATAGATGTCAAATTTATATAGTGGACAATACTAAGATTGCCATGCTAATGTTATGGTAAAGGCGAATATGATTAGCAACAAGATATTTTTATTAAACTTGTGCATCGCGAAGGCCAAGTATTTGAAGATGGTATCAATAATCATTCATGGATATGGAATATAAGGTGTGTAAATTTGAGTTTTAAAGGATTTAAAGTCTTTGGAGAGAAGAAGATGGTATAAGGCATTTCAAGCATATATCATTATGGTCAATTATGTGAGATATGCTTACTTACAGAGCATACAAGGAAAAGATTTTTTAAACAATCAATTTAAAAAACTATCAACCTACATCAACTTATTCATGCAGATGTTAGTGGACCAATGAGTCCCATGTATTTTTGTAGAAACTCTTACTTTATTCTCTTTATTGATGAGTATAGTAAAAAGACATGGGTGACGTTTTGTAATAAAAATTTCTAAAGCTTTTAAATCATTTAAAAAGTATAAAACTTTGGTTGAAAAAGAAAGTGACTTCGAGATTAAAATTTTAGAAAAATGATAGAGGTAGAGAATATATTTCTAATATATTTATGAGTTGTATATGATTCATTCTCTTTTTGGGGTGAATATATCTCCCCAACAAAATATAATAGTTGAGAGAAAGAATCAAATAATGTCAAACATTGTGATAATGATGTTAAAAAAGTAAGAAAATACCTAAGCAGCTCTGAATTGAAGTGATTACATGTGTAGTTTATCTTTTCAATCATACTCCTGCGAAGAGTTTGAAAAATGTTATTTTAAAAGAATATAGAATAAATTAAAGCTTTCTACTTAAACTTAAGAGTGTTTTGACATTCTTACATATGTGCATATCTTGAATCAAAAAAAGTACAAACTTGATGATCAAGGTATGAAGTTTTAAAAGACTATAGTTGTTTTACTCCTGCTCACATTAGTCCCTCCCTTCTTAAGAAGATTTGCCCTCGAATCTGAATCCATATCAAAAGGAGAAAGGTCAGCTACATTAAAGGTACCCGAAACATTGTACTTACCTGGCAGATCAATCTTGTAAGTATTATCATTGATCCGCTCCAACACCTGAAATGGACCATCACCCCTAGGATCTAACTTGGACTTCCTTTGAGTAGGAAAATGTTCCTTTCTCAAATGTAACCAAACGTAATCACCAGGTTCAAAAGTCACTAGCTTGCGCCCCTTGTTGGCTTACTTGGCATAGACCTTATTCCTCTGCTCAATGTACTGTCTTGCCTTCTCATGCAACTCCCTGACTATCTCAGCTTACCTTTTGCTATCTGTACTAGGCAACTCATGCAAGGATAAAGGCACCAAATCCAAAACAGTCAAAGGGTTAAAACCATAAACAAGCTCAAAAGGTGAAAAGTAGTGGTGGAATGCACACATCTATTATAAGCAAACACAATAAATGGCAAACAATCACCCTAAGTTTTCAAATTTTTACCAACTACAGCACGCGACAAGGTACCTAAGGTTCTATTAATAACCTCAGTCTGTCCATCTGTCTGTGGATGACAAGTAGTAGAATAAGGCAATTTAGTACCTGACTTTCCCCACAAAACACGCCAAAAATGGCTCAAAATTTTAACATCTCTATCTGAAATAATAGACCTAGGAATACCATGAAATCTAGCAATATCCTTAAAAAATAAATCAGCAACATGCACAGCATCATTAGTCTTATGGTATATAATGAAATAGGTCATCTTACTAAATCGATTAACAACAACAAAGATGCTATCATACCCCTTCTTTGTTCTAGTAAGTCTTAAAATAAAATCCATAGAAAGATTAACCTAAGGTTCAGTAGGCACAGGTAAAGGGGTATACAATCCATGTAGTAGATTTTTCCTGTTTACATGCAATGCATTTGGCACATACATGCTCAACATCCCTACGTATACCAGGCCAATAGAAATGTTCGTACAAAATATTTAGAGTCTTAGTGACTCTAAAATGACCCATCAATCCACCGCAATGGGCCTCTTGCACCAATAAAGCACGCAATGAACAGTTAGGTATACACAATTGGCTACCCCTAAATAAATAGTCCTCATGCCTATAGAATTTTTGAAAGGCAGCATACTCATAAAAATTATATACCGTAGCAAAATCATCATCAGAAGCATACATATCCTTAAGTTGCTCAAACCCTAACAATTTAGAAATAAGAGTAGAAACTAAAGAGTACCTCCTAGACAGTGCATCAGCTACCACATTTTCTTTTCCTTGCTTGTACTGCAAGACATAGGGGAATGTCTCCAGGAAATGTACCCAAGTGGTATGTCTGCTTAGCTTTCCCTGTCCCTTCAAGTGCTTCAAGGATTCATGATCCGTCCTAATGATAAACTCTTTGGGATGGAGGTAGTGTTGCTACACCTCCAATGTTTTCACAGCAGCATATAACTCCTTGTCATAGGTTAGGTAGTTGAGTTATGCATCACTCAACTTCTCACTTAAATATGCTACTGATTTGTTTTTCTGTAAAAGCACAACACTTATACCAATCCCAGAAGCATCATATTCAACATCAAAAGCCTTATCAAAATTAGGCAAACATAGAATAGGAGCATAATATAATTTTTCCTTCAATAATGCAAATGCATGCTTTTGTTCCTTACTCCATGCAAACTCTTTCTCTTTCTTGACTATGTCAGTCAGAGGAGCAGCAAAAGTAGAAAAATCTTTCACAAATCTCCTATAAAAACTAGCAAGCCCATGAAAACTCCTCACTTCACTCACTCTTAGGTGTTGGCCATCTTGAATAGCCTTCACCTTCTCATTGTCAACCTCATCCCCTTAAGAACTGATCACAAACCCCAAGAATACTAGCCTACCAATGCAAAATGTACACTTCTTAAGGTTCGCATACAATTTCTCCTATGTCAACACATCCAAGACACACTTCACATGCGTGACATGCTCATCAAGGTTAGTGTTATATATCAAGATATCATCAAAGTAAACAACCACAAAATTTCCAAAGAATGCACGCAAGACATGATTCATCAACCTCATAAAAGTGCTGGGTGTATTAGTTAAACTAAATGGCATGACTAACCACTCAAACAACCCATATTTAGTTTTAAAGCAGTTTTTCATGCATCTCCTGGTTTCATTCTAATATGGTGGTATCCACTTTTCAAGTCAATTTTTGTAAAGATACATACACCATGCAAGTCATCAAACATATCATCTAACCTAGAGATAGGGTGGTGATACTTTACAGTGATTTTGTCAATAGCTCTATGGTCCACTCACATCCTCTAGGTTCTATCTTTCTTAGATACCAGCAATACAGGCACCGCACACGGGATCAAGCTCTCCCTTACATGTCCCTTTTCTAGTAACTCATCCAACTGCTTTTGAAGCTCATTTGTCTCCTTAGGATTACTCCTATAAGCTGGGCAATTTAGAATTTGAGCTCCAGGCACAAAAACAATCTGGTGCTCGATGCCTCTCAAGGGTGGCAATCCCTTAGGCATCTCCTCAGGAAAGGCATCTAAATAATCCTATAAAAGAGAAGCAAAAACATTAGGCAAAGCATTAAGAGGATTAGTGTTAGAAATTAAACACTCTCTGTATCTCACAACTATTAGTGCTCTTTTCTCTCTAGTTACTCTCCTTAAGTCTTTTCCCTTAACAAACAAGTTTACTTTTCTCTCTTCTTTTCTCTTTCTGAGCTCTTCTCTCCTGCACATCCCGCTTTCTTTTCCTCATTGATGCAAGCACTCACCATTGGGCCAAACTCAATTTTCTTTTGGGCCTTTTTTCTCTTTTTACTTTTTTGTTCTCACTGCCCGAACCCTCTTCACTTTTCCTTGCTTTTATCTGGTCCAGGTACAATTCATGAGGCGATAAAGGTAGTAGAATGAAATTCCTACCCTTAAACTTAAAGGACTACCTATTGGTATACCCATCATATGCTACCCTCCTATCAAACTGCCAAGGTCTCCCAAGTAACATATGACCAGCCTTCAATGGTACTACATTACACAATACCTCATCTTCATATCTCCCTACTGAAAATGGCACTACAACCTGCTTAGTCACCTTCACACCAGCACTATCATTAAAACACTGTAAATTGTATGGCTCTGGATGTTTCCTACATGTCAAACCTAATTTTTATACCATAGTCCAATTAGTTGCATTAGTGCAACTACCCCCATCAATGATCAAATTGCATACTTTCCCACTAACTAAACACCTATATAAAAAAAATTCTCTCTCTGATCTATAACCTCATGTGTGACCCTCGCACTCAATACCCTCTTAACTACTAATGCTTCCCCTGTAACAACTCTCTCAAAACAACTATCATCCTCAAAATCATTATCAACAACAAGCTTAGGTTCATTACCACTGTCCTCTGAATCAATCATCTCATTATCCGTTATAATGACTTTCTTATTTGGACATTGAGATGCAATATGGCCAATACCCAAACACCTAAAACATTTAATGCTAGAATGTATACTAGAAGAAGCTTGGGTGTTGGGTGTACCTTTAGGGTCAATACATTTGGCCTTTTAGGTGTCTCCTTGAAGTCTAGCCAGCCCCTTGTCTTTCGACTTCTCCTCTCTCTTGGGCCATTTTGAATTCCATGATTGGCTAGAATTTGCCCTAATCCTTGCTGTCACTCTAGCTTTGATTTGTTTCTCCACCTTCATGGCTATGTTTATTATGTCCTCAATCTCCATGTAGTGTTGCAATTCTACCACATTAGTTATCTCCCTATTCAAACCACTCAATAACCGTGCCATGGTTACCTCCAGGTCCTCCTCTGTGTTGGCTTTAATCATAGCCGCCTCCATCTCCTTGTGGTAATCCTCCACTAATTTAGACCCCTGAGTGAGTCTCTACAGTTTCTGATGCATCTCTCTATAATAGTAAGAAGGCACAAACTGCTTCCTCATGCATGCCTTCATATCATCCTAACTAGTAATAGGCATCTTTCTATTTCTCCTCCTGGATGTCACCAACTAATCCCACCATATTAGTGTATATAACCAAGTCCACCTTCCTTTCCCACTCTAGGTAAGCCTCTGCATCATTCCTTCCCCTGAAGGTTGAGATCTGCGTCTTGATGGATTTAAGATCTCCATCTCTCCTATTAAATGGCTCAACTCTCTGAGCTCTTCTAGGTCAACATACCTCAAACTCCTCCTCCTCCTCAAAGCCATCCTCCTCTGGCCCATACCGAGTTGGTGGTCTACGAGATGGTGGTTGCTACTAGCATACACCTGCACGTCTCCCATGAGGTTTCTTATGTCTCCTTTGTTTGAGCTCGTTCATATGCCCCCTAATCTCATTTAAGGCTAGAGTGAACCTCTCAAATTGTTGCTACATAGCTCTCAAAGTGAAAGCGATATTTGCATCTCCCCCTTAATTGTCATCATTATTACATCCCTGTGACATTGTAGATAAAATGATATACCTGCAAAACAAGGTTAGTAATAAACAACCTCACACACTCTCTCACGTGTTTGACTCAAATGAGGTCACTTTTCTTTTGTTTAATTCACAGCAATGACTCCCTCAAATAAACTCACACACTCTAACTTTTTACCGCTCAATCCCCCTTTGAAATTCAAATCACCACTCGGAGCCAACTCTCAATTGATCAAAAGAATCAAAAGGATGTGAAAATTTCGAACCAACTAGCAAGTATGCATATGACGAAATAAAGAAAACAAGGAAAAGAAAAGAAAAAAGAAAAAGAATTCAGATTTTTTGGATATTTTGACTTTTTTGGGATTTTCCCTATTTTTTGGACTTTTTTGGGATTTTTTTCATTTTTCAAAATTTTCTGATTTTTTGAATTTTTTTGACTTTTTTTTTTATTTTTTTAATTTTTCAAACTTTTTTTATATAAGCCCAAAGTTTCAACAAAAGAAACAAGAAGAATAAATAAAAACCCTAACTAAAATAAGAGCAAGAAGAAAAATTAAAACCTTAGGTCAAAAGTTAATTCACATATGAATTGATGAACCGATGATAATTGGATAGTGATGGGCGGTGATGTCTTAAATTTTGATGGAATTTAGTAAGAATTCTCCTCCAAACCTATCTCTGACACCAACTAACGCACTCCACGAAATTTAAAGATTGAAAAGTTCGGATTCAAGGAAAGAAGAAGATGATAAATTCGAATTAACTAAAATTAAATTTGATACGCAAGGTTTCTCACGATGAACTTATCTCGAGCAACCTAGATAACGGGTAAAGAGCAAACCAATAAAGTTGTTTAGGATCAAAACCACGTCACAATCTGATTCAGTTGATAACTGATGTTCAATTCCTAAGTTGAAAAGAACAAGATGGGTTTCTCCTCTCAATATGGTCGACGACACATACAAAACAATACGATCAAATAAGTTGTCTTACAAAACCTTAAAACTTAAGTATTTATACCTAAGCTTAATGCTAAAAGACTTGGGCTTAAAACACATAGAAGTCCAAAATATAAATAAGTCCAAAACAGATTATAAGCATGCGCCTGAAGGTCTAGTCTTATTGAGGCGCCAAGTCTAGTCATAAGCACGTCTCCTTTTGGGCCCTCTCTCATTTTTAGAGGGACTAGCCTTGTCTTGACTTCTGCATCATTGTTCCTCCAACATTTTTCACACCAATTAAACAAGGAATCAATACCATGCTTTGAATGGATTCCATATTTGTACCAAATGTGCAAGTACTACATAACCTTGAAAAGTCTAGTCAATGGAATACGTTTGTACATTTGCTGTGCCACAACTAAGTAAGTTAGAAAACACAACTTTTGTCAAAGATAGGCAATTTCCAGGTTCTTGTTTCCTGAAAAAGAGAAAAAAAAGGTAAAGCTAAAAGCTTCAAAAAGATGAGAGAGCTTCATATAAATCATACGTAATGCATATCAATGATTCTGACAAAAGGGTTCGTCCTACTGAACCCTTATCTTCATTTCTGACCAACCACATATCATAAAGAAGCATTTGACGGGTTGGAATCAAACCCATGTGTGTTCGTCTTGTACTGCAGGTGCTACTTTTTTCTTTTATTGCATTGCAATGTCAAGTCCCTTTTTTGTATGTTTAAAGCTCTGATATTTAGGATGCAGTCATCAGTTGTCCACAAGTCCTTCATAAGTATTGTCGGGTTATGAGGTATGAGCTCTCTTGTGCATGTTGTTGTACTAAGATTCCACAAGTTTATTTGCTACGGTTTGAAGTTTGAACAATCAAGCTTTTAGTTTGGAGCTGAACAATCCCTTTTGAGACTTTGTTTTGCTTAATTAGGGTAAACATTATAATAAATTTTATACTCAAATATATTTAGTTAGTTATTCTTTTTAACGAGAGCATTCGAAAATATTATTTTAAGAATATGCGTTAAATAAAATTTTAAGTACATAATTTATAAAATTAAGTAAGTTGAATTTACTCAAAAAAATCATAAATTCAATCCAAATCATTAAAAAAATATTAATCAAATTTAATAATTCTATTTTAATAAAATTTATATATAATAAAAAGAAGAGAATCTTACGAGTGATTATATAAATAATAATTAATTTTTATAATTTTGTTGGCTGCTTGTAATTTTATTTGGAGTTGATCGATCCCTTTTGAGACTTTGTTTTGCTTAATTAAGATAGGCACTATGATAAATCTTCTACTCAAACATATGCAGTTGGTATATGATTTTTCTTTAGGTTAATTACCTAAAAAATTCAAATTTTCGTTAATTTTTTAATTATAGCCTTAACTTTAAAAAGTAGCAATAAAATGTTCAAACTTTCAATTTTTTTAATTCTAACACAAACTTTAAAAGTGACAATAAAATACTCAAACTTTCAATTTTTTTTAATTCTAGCCTGACATTATCTGTTGTTCTCTCGATGCCCTCAACCTATTATTTTTATTTGTTCTCTCGCATTACAGTGTAATGCACCAGTAAGTTTTTCGTTTTTAATTCGTTCTTCTGATGCCCTTAGTGTGAGGGCGTTAGAGTTGCGTAATCTGAAAATCGAAGGGTAAAAGTGTCAACAGAACAAAATAAAAACGAAGAGAAGAATTGAAATTAAAGTGTAAGATTGTCGAGGCTGCGTAATCTGATTTAGGTCATTTTTAAACAACAATTTCATTTTAATTATGTGATTAAACGACGTCGTTTCATTAATCTTATTTGTTTTGTTAATTTTGGCTAACGTATTAATAATTAAGGTTTCTGAAACACGTGGTAAGTCACATCAACAAACTTAACAAAAACACTAACGCCGGGT
The DNA here is from genome assembly GCA_027568895.1 of Erythroxylum shatona. Lineage (NCBI taxonomy): Eukaryota > Viridiplantae > Streptophyta > Magnoliopsida > Malpighiales > Erythroxylaceae > Erythroxylum > Erythroxylum shatona. The sequence goes on from JAOSBK010000003.1 coordinate 35,178,711, forward strand.
TAGAATTAAAAAAATTAAAAAGTTAAGCATTTTTTTTACTTTTTAAAGTTCGGGTTAGAATTGAAAAAAATTGAAAGTTTAAGCATTTTATTACTGCTTTTTAAAATTCAAGCTATAATTGAAATTTTAGGAAAATTTTGAGTTTTTTGTAATTAAACCTTTTTCTTTTAATGAGAGACTTCGTATTTACTATTTTATGAATGTGCATTGGATAAACTTTTAAAGTGTATATAGTATCTTATAAGTTAGGTAATTCAAAAAAATTTCCATTCAAAATCAAGCAAATTTAACCCAAATGATTAATAGAAAACCCTTAACCAATTTTAATGAACATTTTTACTTTAATAAAATGTGTATGCTAAAGAGAGGAGAATCTTACTAGTTATAATGCAAGTAGCAAATACTTATCATGATAACTTTTATTATCCAAAAAGTGCAAGTTTTCTTTAGTTGAAATATTTTATTTTTATTGGCAGCTTGTACTTTCAATCAAAAATAAAAAATATATATATATAGCAATCATCAAAGTCGTCTAGATTTGTCTAATTGGATTATTTAATATATGTATACATAAAGATGCAGAATTAAATATTTTAGAATCATCAATCGTATACATGAAAGTCAGTACGAAAAAGGAGCTTAAAAGGACATATGTTTCTACGTTGTTCATTTGTTTTAGTTGACTATGCAAACAATACTTTAGAGATAAACACCAAATCCCAATGATATTTATCTCTTTATTGTCAAGAGGAAGGACTTGTTAGGCTGATTCATCCACTTGGTACCACCTAATGATGAAACTAGGGTTTATCCAACTATTGCTTTCCAACTTATCTCTTTCACTTTGTGTTTTTAGGTTTCAAGTCCCATTACCTTTTTTTTGGCTAACTTGTGTTTTTCTAGAATGTGAGCCCTACCACTTGCACTAATATTATCTCTGAAAGCTATGTGTAGTAAAAGTAGCCTATCAAGCAAATTGATTTTACCCCAAAAGGATATTAGCATGGGGGACAAGATAATCAGCCTCCAACATTAATTAGGTTGTGCAATATTAGGTCTATGAACTCTATATGTTTCACAAGAAATGCTAGGAAAAGGATATTTAATGTGTCCTCTAATGGATATAAAAGCTTTAAATTAATAAAATTTAGTTAGAAATTCAATCCTACATAGATAAATTCAATCTATATGAAAATTCAGTTAGAACAATCATTACATGGATGAATTCAATTTACATGTTTCACAAGAAATGCTAGGAAAAACAATTTAATATGCCATCTAATTGATATAAAAATTTTAGGAAAGGCAATTTAATTTGTTATCTAATAGATATTACCAAAATTAAGTTAGAGATTCAATCTTATGCAGATAATTCTTAAAAGATTTGATCACATCGCGATTTTTTTAAAAGTGTCTATTTCATTTACACAATAGAAAAGTCGAAACTAAAAGGGAGGCTTACTCAATGCTTAAGGATTTTGGATGTGGACTCCCTTTTTTTTTAATGATCTCTTTGGCTAAGGATATATATGAGACAAAGAGGATAGATCAGATTCCCTCTCCACTTTGTATGAAAAGGACTTGGTGGCAATTATAACATTTTTCACTACCATAAGGATGATGTGTTTTGTAGTTGTGAGTTCCATCCCTCTCTTTCGGTAGGCAATGAAGTGGATTTCCCAATTCCCTTATTAGCTATTATGATTTGAATTGGTTTAATTGATTAAAATTTAAAAACTTTGAAATAATTAGTTTTTATTTTAACTACCGCTATTTTTAAAAATAAAAAATTTTATAAATTAATCTATTTTTAAAAATTATAATAAACTAATTAATATTCATTTAACAGTCATCTTCTTTAACTAAATTTTAACCCTTTTTTATTGATAAAGATGGTATTTTTTTAAATTAAATATTAAAATTTTCAATTTTTAATTATGTACACTAATTGACTCTTTAAACTTTATATCTCTTATATTATCGGCTTAATTGTTGGTCCAATTTTTAAAATATAAATGTGGAATTTTTTGTAGCAATACAATAAAATAAAAAATATTTTACCACATTCTGAAACTCTTTTATAAAAAAGTAAGGAAAAAATATTAATTCATCCTTAAAAATTTTATAAAAAATTACATAAATGTTTAACATTTCAATATTTATAGATTAACTTTGAATGATAACACATGTTCACAAAATAACTCTAATTTATGCAACATTCAATAATGGACACCCTCAAGTTTTACCGCAATATAAAATATTTTTTGATATCACCTTATCAATTATGATATCTTTATTAAATTTTAATTAAGTAAAAGTTATTTTTGAAGGGGAAATTTAATTTATAAATGTTAAAATATTCTAAAGTAATTTAAAATTTATTATAAAAACTTCAATACAAACATTTAAAATCGATACTTTTATTATTAAAACCACAAAACTTGAAAACTTTTAAGATATCATCAGCAGCCCCTAGCCAACAGGAAAATCCCTTCAGGCAGCCTAGTTTTCGATTAGATTTGAGCTAGATTCTCAAAACACCCCCCCACGTATATCTTCCGCTGTGAAATGACAAATCTCCACTGCAGCATAAGTTGACACGTTCAGGACTGCGATGTGACCAGTCTTGCTCATAAGCAAATAATCAGACACCACAAATTAAAAGATTAATGGATGAACCATACCATTATGAGTAGGTACTACTGTGAGGGCTTTTAATGCGTAACTACGTACACCAGGCCAATTGTTATAGTGAAGCAATGTGATTTGTGGCCTTCAATGAATGATTATTAACAAGATATTTAGGCCGCCATGCTCTAATTAGTGGAGCAAATCTAGAGTTGGTAAGCGCGGTCTACTTAGTGCTAACAGCAATTACCTATTTAAGTACCATTTGAAGTTTCCCGATTCTTTATTGTTTTACTGTTTAGTAGGGGGACAGATCTTCTGTCTCTGTTTTTATATACCTACCTTATCTCATTTAATTCAAGTCATTTATTTATATAAGTCTCATATAAATAGATGGCTTAAATTTAATAAGACAGAGTAAGTACATAAAAATAGAGACAGAAAATTTCAGGCTGTTTAATGGAGCTTTCAGCTGCCTAATCAAAAGTTAAATCCTTAGACCAAAAGGTGGAATCACCCACTTCAGGTGCCCCCACACTCAGACTTGATAGAATAGTGAGGGGGGTAAATCACGGTCTGATCTCAGTCAGCTTCTCAACAAGACAGTCCTTACACCCGTTGTTGAAATTCGAACCTAAGACCTTGAGCTAATTTACTTTGTCAATGACCAACTGAGCTACTCGTATGGGCATCAAAAGTTAAATCTTAAACATTGTCAAGTGCTTCATGCTTTACATTATTTCCTTTCTATATTATGCAAAAAGTACACTAAATTTTGGTACCTTGTTAGCTCTCTCTCTCTTCCTGTTGTTGATATTAATGAAACCACTAATTATGATTAAGATCAATAAATCTCTATGGTCACCCATGCACTATCACACTTGGATTTCACACAAGAGCTTTCAATATGTAACTCAAACTTACTCTCTCATCCATAAATTTCTAAACAGTGATTTTTTGTGGTTGTCTCTATTAAAAAAAAAGAAAATTTTACTTTAAAATATGGGTTAATTATCAAAACTTATATATTTTACTTAATTTTATAATAATAGCCCAAATTTTAAAAGATGACACTAGAGTAATTTAATTTTTAATTTTTAACAAAAATAATATGATGTTAGATGATGTAATAAAGTTGGTCATTAAATATAATTTATAAGTGATAAAAATATAATATATTTAAATATTACTTTTTAAAATTTATATTACAAAAATAAGTAAATTTTAAATGTTTTATAATTAACCTCTAAAATATTTTATATTTTTATTCTGCAATTATTAATACTCACTAATCACCTGCAGTTTGGTGATGAAAGTGAAATTCATAAATTCATAAAACTGATCTCCAAAACTATCTCTTAATCATACAATAACTATTCATATATTTATTATCACAGAAAGACGCTAACGACATTGATTAACTCGTTAACATTAGAAAAGGAAAAAAGATGATTGATGCTACACATGAACCATCTCCATCCCATGATTTTGATTCTCCTTTTCTTTCTCACCATCAATTCCTTTATTTTCTTTCATCTTCACATACATGCCATAAACATAAGAACAAAAACCCCACACGCTGAGCACGGTGGACACCGCCTTAACGCCGCCAAACGAGTCACCGTACACTAAAACACCTCCGATCACATTCATGGCCAAAAGGGCAGTCATGCAAATCCCTCCCGTGAGTGAAGACGTCAGGAAAACCATTCCCGCCGTGCCCATGAAGCATAGCTGCCACGCAGCAACGTTGAAGATCACTGTAACCCAATACACCGTCGGTCCTTTATCGAAAACTTCAAGACTCTCTTTTCTCATCTCTGAAAAGCCGCCGTCAAATGTCATTCCAATAGTGGCTAGTGCAGTGGCTGCAATTTCCATCACCAGCTGCATTTCCATTACCATCGAGAAGCAATAAACTTTCCTGTAAATCTTCTCCATAACAGGTAAATACAGTGCAAACAACAAGCCAGCTCCTAATGTGGAAAAGAAACCAATGAAGTACTTGGCACGAGTTAAGCCATCAGGCCTATCGTGCTTTGAACCTAAGGCCAAAAGGACTAAACTTATAGTTAACAGGATCACACAGTTCAGATTCTGAAACGTGATCTTCTGGTTCACGATGAGAACCGATAGGATAAGATTGAACACGAGCTGAGATGATAAAATTAGAGACGAGGTTGACACTGGAAGATACGAATTGCCCCAGGAGATAAGCAGATTGCTGATGCCTATCATGAGGCCAATCAAAGTTGATAAGACCAATATTCTAGGAGTGAAGCCATTAAAGGGTGGCCTATCGGTGTTTTTAAGGAGATAATAAGGTAAATAAACAGGCAAGACAAGGAGAGGAAAACCAGCAGATTGGACCCATGTGGAGACCCATCTACTTGAACCTTTGTGAATGAAATAGAACTTCAAGAGCAGACTTGATGAGACGGAACCCACAAAGAGACATGCATAGTTGATCACCAGAAGAAACATGTACCCTTTGCTTGTCTTGGACTTCTGGTCCTGCTCTTCTGAAATTTGAGTGCTTGTAACAATCACGGAACCTGTCAGCGATGAGTCCCGTGGGTCTTGAGTGGTTTCATTGTTGTGGTTGATGGATTGGAGATGGGTTTTGGGAGAAGAATCTGAAGGTGGGAGGTGATGAACTGAGACGTCCATTGAAGAAGAGTTGAAACTCATGAGACTCCAAAGACTTCCCTCTCTCTTTTTCTGCCCTTGTGTTGTGACCTGTCTGTGAGCCTATCTATCAAGTAGATTTTCACTACTTCCGATGTTTTTGGTCTGTGCAAAGTCATGGGGTCTACACAAGTAAAAAGCCCTTAGGCTTCTTATGGGGATCCAATGATCATCACAGAACTATCACAACGCAATGAAGTTCGTTCCCACCGTTGGATTTAAGGCTTATGTTTCATGCCAGCCGTTCACAGGCTTCCAAGTTCAATGGCAACCATTAGTCACACCATTGACAAATTATAGATTGCAGAGTAGAAAAGCCATGCAAAACGACGTGGTTTGACTACATTCGTTTCCCTTTTAGACCATTTCTTCTCTGTTAATTTCAAAACGTAATCCACTCAGTTTGGAACATCACATGCATACGACACTACAATATTTCACTTATCTAATTCCAATTTTAGTTTTAAATAAAATCATCACTTATCTAATTTCAATTTTAGTTTTATCACTTATCTAATTTCAATTTTAGTTTTATCACTTTTCTAATTTAAATTTAAATTTAAATTTAAATAGGGTTATCATCTATCTACTTTAAATGTAAATAAAAAGTCAAAACATAAAATTTTGATTTCAAGGTCAGTTTGTAAAATAACAAAAAGTATTAAAAATTCTATTTTAATTGTCTAAGTAATTACCTAAGTCTGAAATGAATTTTGCAAATTTGGAGATTTTATTAAAAAAGATGAGGTTTAAATCCATCAAAACATACCATATAACTAAAATAAAATATATAATTAAATTATGAAGAGTTTGTGATTTTATTTAGAATTTAAAATAAAATATTTAAATATGTTAATGGAATAAATATTTAAGAGTTTTTTTATTTAAGATAAATTAGACCTTTTCAACTTTAATTGAGCTTATTTCATTTTTATCTACGAGAAGATTTCTTCCTTTTCATTCATATTTTCTTGTTTATTCAAATTAAAAATAAAAAAGGTATTCTTGGTAATTAATTTTAAAAGGTGAGTTTAATCGTTAAGAAGTTCAGAAGTTTTAAGTTTAATTTAGTTTTAAAATTCCTTTTAAAATTGAGATTATTTAAATTGAATTTTAAATAAGTTCTTCTTATGCAATATTATAAAATTAGTGTAGGGGCTAATAAAAAAATCAAATTATTATATACTGGTCACAAATTGAGCTAAATCTATAAATTCTTTTTTGAGCTTTATTTGTTGATCTTCTTCTAAGATTTCATATCTTTATCTTTTGTTAAATTGACTTCCTTACAAATAATGTAATTGTGCCTCCTCAGCCCACCTCTTGACCTAAAGTTGTAGAATACAATCCAAAACTTGAAAGTCAAGGCTATAGACTACAATTCAAAACTTGGAAGTCAATTTCCTTATTAAAGTTTATGCAGTTTGAAAATACTTGCAAGTTTATACCAGGATGAAATAGCCATGACAGTAGGGTGTGATTCTAGTTCAGTTTTATCTAGACAAATGTGATTTAATGTCAATTAATTAAGATTAATTTAACTAGATGATAGATCAATTTTAAATTTGAAGGATTAATTTAATATTCGAATTGAAGAATTTGAACATCGTAATAGTTTAATATTTTAATTAAAATGATCTTATTTTGAGCGATTTGCTTGATCTGAAATTGCACAACACGAGTTTACCTTAACTTCGGGATGATATTGAATTAAATGCTCATATTGTCAGATCGGACCTAGTCATACCTAAGTCTCTTTCTTAACCAAGACATTAATGTTCAAAATCCAAAGCAAGACCAAATTTTCACTTTGTTCAATGGCCCAAAGAGTGATTACAAGACTTATTGATATATTCCACATATTGCAAGTCCTAATTTGGTTTTTACAAAAGAAAAGAAACAAAACTTTCCAATCAAAAAGGAATTCTTTCATGGTAATCTTATCATCTTACAATAAATGCCAATACTAAAAAGACAAGAAGAAATGACTTACTGCTAAACTCCACGAAAAAAGTCAACTTAATCAATGCATAAGATTTTCTGTTTTGCAAAAGTTTGAAAAGAGTCATTGTGGTACGTAATATTTTTCTTGTATTTTTTATAAAAATTATTTTTGTTATTTAAAATTGTGACCTTCTCACAAGAGAGCAACTAAACTACATGATCCAAAAAAGAAGATGGGTATAAAAATATATGTTACCAAGTCAAAAATATCTTATAAATATCCAAATTTGACTTGCCAATAGTCTTCAATTTGTATTTACCAAAAGAGGTAGTCTTTAACAAGTCAGAAACATATTTTAATCTTTTTTGGGTAAATGAACGTGCAAAATTTTCAAAATCTATATCTCTAGAGGATTCACCTAAACCATATTTTTATTTATTTTTAAAATGTAATACATAAAGTAAGAATACTTATATTTATTTCCAAGGTTTAAGTTTGTGAAAACATACATAATTTTCTATCGAAGTCCCACTTGACAATCTTTAAAGAAACTTTGTCATCTAAAAGCACTTGATGTAAGTACTTACTGCGTCTGAACAAAGCTGATGGATGGCCCATTGGCTTATACTTTAGTGTTCTCAACAACGAAAGTTCTTTGCACATTCCCAATGGACCTGAACGCCTCCCCATCTCTGTCTGTTTGGTCAGTGAAAGTGAAAGTTTCCCATTTTAGGGTTTAGTGCAATGATACAGTTGTTTCGAGGTTGAGGTATAGGACCCGTGATCATTTTTATTCAAGTTTGTCTCTTTCTTTTCGTAATTCACTCTCGTTATGCTGTGATTCCAGAAAATCTTATGTGTCTGTGTGTTCTGTTCTTTTTCTTTTTGTTGCAGGACTGGGCTTTCAAGGTTGGACTTTTTTTAAGTGCAATATTTGCTATTTTCCTGCATCGTTTACCGCAAATATGGGTGATTCTGATCAAGGGAAGCAAGATCAGAGGTAATTTTCATCTGGGTATTTCCTTTTTTGTTTGGTTTTGGAGTACTGAAGTGGGTTGTAAATGATTTTACTTGTTTTGACTTTAATGGAGTTTGCTACTCGATTCTTAGACGGAATAAATGCGGAGTTTGTTGGGATTTACCTATTTTTCCGTTTCTTTGGATACAGAGATCTCCAGATATATAATTTAGTGTGAATTTACAATTCTATTGTTCAAGTCTAGTGTTGATTCTCTGTAGAAGTGGATTGCTGACATGAGTTGTGACTTGTGATCGTTCACCGTGGGTAGATAAGTCGCGACCATGCATGGTTTTTAATCCTATTGGTAGTTAAGGATGTGACTACAGATTTACGTTTCGGTCACAACTTGTTTTGAAAAGTGCACTGGTTTGAAATTATAGTCTTGAGATTGAAAACACAAACAACATCGTGGTAGCTGAAAATTTGGGGGTTGCTTGTTTTTGCTTCCTAAGGAATATGTGGTTCCTTATGAGTTTTAAAAATATGAACTAGAAAGCTTTATTGCGAAATTTGAATCTGAATCTTGAAATTTGGATGTCATGTGATACTTAAACAAAGTTTAGCTCAGGAATGAGTTCAGTTCTTAATACGCAAGAGATAAGTACATGCATCTGCTGTCCAAGTTGAGAAGTGATACATATTTGATGAAAATGTCAGGCTTCTTTATGAATCTCTACATTTTTTTATTCTCCATTCAGCAGGACATTTTCCAACATGGAGGGTAACGATGCAGTGACTGTTGAATTCCTTCGTGCACGGTTGTTGTCTGAAAGATCTGTCTCAAACAGCGCTAGACAGAGAGCTGATGAACTAGCAAAAAGGGTACTTTTATGTGGACTTTCTGCTCCTCACTCTTTCCTCCCATTGAATGGCTTGATATTGGTTTTGTATGTGTATTAGGTAGCACAACTGGAGGAACAGCTGAGGGTTGTTTCTCTTCAAAGAATGAAAGCTGAGAAAGCAACAGCAGATGTTCTTGCGATCCTTGAGAGCAATGGGATAACTGATGTTTCTGATATGTATGATTCGAGCTTTGATCAGGATACCCCTTGTGAATCCGCTGTTGGTAATCAGTCCTTCATAGAAGAGAGGCATTCTGTCAATTCAAAAGTGAGAAAAAATGAGTCAGAAGAAGTTTTGGATTCTGATGATGGTTTTTCCCCAGAACTTGGTAGAAGCATGTCTTGGAAAGTACAAAAAGATTGTTCAAGTTCTGCTGAAAAATACAAGGATCAATCTCTGAAAAGACGAAGCAGTTTCATGTCCACTTATTCTTCTCCAAAGCATCGAACAGGAAAATCATGCCGCCAGATAAGACGCAAAGAACCTAGGTAAGTTTGTTTTTTCTATTTCTTTTCTGTGTAGGATTAATCATAGGATATGTGCATTGTTGTTATCTTGTTTCTCATATTCAATTTCAACAAAGGCAATTGATAAGTTATTTAATCGATCAATTCTTGTCATGCAAAGTTTTCTGCTTGAAGTTGGATCAACCTTGATAGTTTCTTCTTTTGTACTGGAACACTCTGCTTTACGATGTCAAAATGGAATGGTTCTCTAAATGGATAGAGAACGATAAAGACCGATGACCAAAGTATATAAATTGTGTGGATGTCAACATTAGATGCATCTATGGTAAAAAAAAATCTTTTATTTTAACACTTTCCAACATACACAAAATACTTATCTATTTTCATGTTCATGATGACAGATCTTTCTCCTTGGAACATCAAACAAATTCAATCAAAGTTGGCACTACAGAAAATGGGGTTTCTCCTACAAAAAATAGTTCAGATGTTGGCCCTGACGTTTTGGGAGGCTTTGATGAAATAAGGAATGATAAAATGTCATCACACGCCCAGCTCTCTGGCTATTGGAGAAATGAACAAAATTCAAGTGCTAATGACCTTGGCTATAATGCGGACAAAAGAGATGAAGACAGAGACATGGAGAAGGCACTTGAGCATCAAGCTGAACTAATTGGTAGATATGAAGAGATGGAAAGGGATCAAAGAGAATGGGAAGAGAAATTCAGAGAAGATAACAACAGTACACCAGTATGCTTAATCAACAAAACTGTAGTCGAAAAACCTGTAAATTTCTTTGAAATCAAGTTGATTGGATTAAGGGAAAAAAAATTTCAATTTTGCGTCCTCAATTCACTTATAATTTTTCTTTACAATTAGAATCAGTAAAGGGACAATGACAATGTGCATTGACTGATAATATCATTTTCAGCATAGTATTTATGTTGTCCATCCAAGTTCTTGTTCTGTAAATAGTGTGATTGATCTTTTTTGTTAATACTTTTGTAGGATTTTTGTGATCCTGGGAACCGCTCCGATGTTACTGAGGATAGATATGAGGTGAAGGCACAGACTGCATGCACTGCTGAGACAATTCCCTTGCAAAATCACGTGGCAAAATCCAAAGTTCGAGAATTATCCGATGTCCAGGCTGATGGTTTACCACCTACAAGTGTGGGCACTGGTTTTTTTCCAGAAAGAAGTTCCAGTAGTACACATGATTCTGAGATTGCATCTCAACACTTTGCATTCCCTATGGCCAGGGTCAAACAAAATCAGCCGGTCCTTGGAAACAGCCATGATACAGGACCCGTCCACTCCCAAAATCATTCAAACTCACTTGGCTCACATGATCCACATAGAACTCCTATTCCTTCATTTGCATCTAATCCAGTCAGCAGCCCCAGTAAAGGAAATGCTTCTGAAATCCAGAATGATAGTCATGCATTGGTGCCTCACAGAGCACCTACTGGACTGGTTGGCGTACTGGAGGCACTTAGAAAAGCAAGGCAGTCTCTGCAACATAAAATTAATGGGTTCGGATGTGATGGAAAGCACAATGAACTTTCTGTTCCCTTGTCGATACCTGGGGTTAAAGAAGATTCAGCTGTTGGTTGTGTTGGAGTTTTCCGGCTACCAACTGAATCCTCTGTTGAGGCCGATGGTCGGCGAGAGTTTCTTAATCCAAGTTTTAGATTGAGTTTGGAAAACTGTTTTCCTGATGCGAGAGTTCCAGCAGCTGCCTCCAATCCACTCCTTACTGGCCTCCCGTACTTGGGAACTAGATCAGCCATTTCTTTTGAGGATCAACTTTGCACCAGTAAATATGTAGAAGGTGGATCAAGAATTTCTGCTCATAAGTCTCACTTTGATTCTGGCTTAAATCGATCTCTACCTTCTTTCGATAAATACGTTTATCCAGCTTTTTCGATCAGTCCCTCCTATCCTGCCCTCATTCCACAAACGACCAGTCTACAAGGTCTGTCAACACCCCTTCATCGTACAAATGCTGGGGTAGGTCCTCCTGTGGACTACTTGCCCCCTGATAATCAGGTAAGACAGAACATGTATAGGTAGCAATGTCCTCCAAGTTTTCTCTTCGCTCTTTAGAGATTAGGTTTTTCCAGGAAGTGGGGTTAGTGATTTTGCAGCATAATAGCCCTCCAATACCCATATATGTTGTATTAGTGTGCCATGTACCATCAGATCTAGATGGAGGTTGAGATTGTAAAGCGAAACAACTATACTTTCTCTTTATCATTCTTGATTCTGTCTTTGTGTAACCATTCGGATATTATATGCAGTTACGTGCAAGTTGGCTTTTCTGAATCACTTAGATGTTGTCACTGTACTGATATACCGTCATTGCCAGATTTTGCCCCCTGTTCAAGCTTGCGTGAAAGTGATAATTTGAATACCATTAAACCTTTACGATTGATCCAATTGGCTCTTATTTGTGAAGCTACCTTTTAAGAAAACCAGTTCTCTTGAGCAAATGGTCCGGTTCAATAGTTCTGCCAGTTAAAATGTGAAAGTGCCAGAGAATGTTCAAGCAACTTGAAGAAATTTCCAGTTTTTATGTACATGGCTTACCCTGAGGAAGAAGTCAAAACAAAACAATCTGATATAACCTGAGTTTAAAAAAAAAAGGGATTAGAAGGGAACTAAAAGTGGCTTGTTCTATAATTGTCATGTCAATGAACTTCCAAGTCTTGAAGTAACATAAAATATTTCCTGACAAGATAAGCTAAAGTATTTTATATTTGACATTTGAACGGAGATACGGCGGCTTCAACGAAGAGAAAATGAACTTCCCCATAAGTTGTAACAAAACGTGGGGCTTAAGTCTTTCCACAGATAGTAATTTAGGGGAATTTTCCAATTTTCTAGAGCCATTGCTTGCAAGAGACCAGTTCTTCAAGAAACAAAGAAGAGGGTATGGTGACAATTGGATAGGAATTTAGTAATCCAACAGAACAATCCTGACCGTAGATTAATCTGCTTGGAGAACTATATACTGTAGTTTATTTCCATATCTAATGGCTTATATCAATTCATGAGAATTGATATATGTGGTTTTAGCAGAAATTTGTCTACAGAAGAACTCACAAGTCAGCATGACGCGTACATTAATCAAACTGATCAAGTCTTAGCTTGGAAACTTAACAAATTAATGATATTCAATTATTATTGAGCATGCTTGAAGGTTTTGTATATATACCCCTAAGCAACTGCCTGGAACAATATTGATCACATGACTCGATTTTTGTGTCGCTGTTATGGAATCCTCCAATTAATCGTGATGGAACATAATCCACATGATACCCCAGGTCCAGAATCTCAAGCACCGATAGTTTATCCATCCGGGTATTGTCAGGATGATACATCTGACATTGTTATGTTGCCAAGCTCGACAAGTACTTCTCCTTCATTAGGCATACACGATGACATCTCACTAATGGGAAGTGAATTTTATCCGCAGAGGTATGGTGGTGACAATGTTTATTATCAGAGAAATCGATCCGAGGAAGATGGGAATTCGGTGGATCCAAGGTTGATGACTTTGTTGGAATTTTTTAGGCAGCTCTTCATCCGAAGAAGGGAGCTGTTGAACAGAATGTTTCCAGGGTTGCAGGATGGGTGTGTTGAAGTGTGCAAGAAGGTTGGAAACATGTTAGGTCTCAGAAATCCGGGTCATCAAGTGGTGACATTACGAAGGAGCTTAAGTATTGGGTCAGGAGAGTTATCTTCTTCATTGAGGCTTGACAGGTTCAAGATTCGCACTGTAACTCCAGTCGGTGGCACCGTCGCACAAGGTGGTGGAGATGATGACCGGCGAGGAGATAAAACATCTGGTGGTTCCAAATCCAAATAAGCATGATATACAGTTTCAGGCTACCTTCCACAGACTTCCCTATGCATCCTTGTTCCTCAGGATAAGTACATAAGGGTGTGAATTACTATTTTCTTTTTCATGTTCTTTGTTTCTTTGATTAATTGGATGTAATTATGTAGATAAATAAATTGTTCATCAGTTGGTAAACAAATAATGTAAGAAAAGAACTATTATCCTATTTACCTCTTTGGGCCTCTCAAATACAATCATCTAATCAGACACAGCCCTGCAAAGCATATGCCTAAGGCCCAACTTCATAAAAAATAAAATAGGCAACAAAAAAGACCCATTTTATTTCATTTTGATCTTTATAAAAGTCTTGATCTTCATAAAGAGTAACAAAAAGACTCCTATTTTACCTCTTTTGTTCTTTATAAGAGTCCACTCTTGATCATCATAAAGAAAGAAAAAAGACAAAATATGAATCTTTTTTATTTACCCAGGACCTATAAAACGTCAGAACCGACCTTGCATCTAATTAGAAATGCAAAATTACTCAACTCGATCATGCTCGAAATTAACGGGTCCAACTCAACTTGACCTAATTTGGAGTAGACTTTCTTTTTTTAAAACCTATTGGAAGCCCAATTTTTAAAATGACACAATCTATAATTTTTTTAAAAATAAAATTATGTATTCCATTCCTTTATTCCTAAACCCTCAAACCAAACGCCCCCTTAATATAATCTGATCGGGTTTCAATTCAAGTTAGTCTGAAGACAAAATAATTGACCCGACCTAATCTATTGCCAACCTTAACCTAAAGAATTGAGTTGAAAACTAAACCAAGAATTAATACATACCCAAACATGTGATTAGTAATATAAGAGTAGTCTAACTCGTTACTCTCTTTTTTTGGGCTGAGTATCACTTTCCAAGTGATAAAGACAGACAATTTTCATAAAATGGCAAAATCCTACTACACGTTTCCACTTTTGGGCCATATAGATGCGGCCCTAAATGGAAAATAGTTGTATTCGAACCTTTTGGTGAAAGAATCTCAGATTCTCTACAACATAAAGAGGGAGTCCCAATAACTTGGAATCATTGGCGACTTGTCACTACTGCTCACTACCAACGAACACTTTATGAGATATTTACATAGCCACCTTGAGATATTTGCATTAATATTCTTGCTTATCCATTTGGTTGGTGACCAAACCAAACCAAAAGAGTTGGTATATAGTATTAACTTTTGTTTAGTCAAACATGGTTCGGGTTAGATTAATACTATATACTAAGGTAAATTTGATGGACCCTATAATTTAGTATATTATTAATGTAATTCTTGATTTTTTAAAATTATCCATAACCCTTTTACATTTTCATTTAAAATTCCTACTATAGATTCTAAAATAAGTTATTTTTTAACATGTGATATTACACATAGACTCGATCTCAGGCAAGGGCAGAAAAGACATCTATCTAGGATCCACTTTTGATCTACCCTTATTTTGCTTTATTTTATTCTTTATAAAAATTTACTATTAACACATATAAAAAATAAAATGAGACATCATAAAGATCTTTTTTTACTTTATTTAAAGTTTATAAAATATTAAGAAAGACCCTGTCTACAGATTATCGCCTTGAAAGGAAGTTGAAAATATAGAGATTGTGTTAATAAAACTAAAATTATATTGAGGTACTATTAAAATTTACAATGAGCCTATGGACTTATACGAGAAGCAAAGTTAGACTACATATAAGTTTAAGTGATGTTTCATTCTAAAACTAATTGGTGATAGATGCAGTAGCTCACTATACTTGTATGTTAGTTTTCTTTTTTCTTTTTCTCCAATGTGGGACAAACTCCTACTCTTTATATTTCAACACACTCCTCTCACTTGTGGAGCTAACTAGTGACATAATCTATCATTTCAAAGTGTTAACGACTAACATAAGAGCAACTTGCTCTGATACCTTATTAAAATTTACAATAAGTCTACGAGCTCATACGAGAAAAAAAATTAGATCACATAAAAGTCTAAGTGAGGTTCCTTTCTGAAACTAATTGGTAATAAGTGAAGTATCTCACTAGACTTATATGTTAGTCTTCTTTCTTCTCTTTCTTTAATGTAGGACAAACTTTCACTCTTTATATTTCAACAGGTAATAATAATTTTTAAAATAAAAAATATATTAATAATATGATAAAATACGGGGACCCTATATATTGTATAAAGCAAGAAAATAATAATTAAAAATTAATAAAAAAATTGATACAATTTTGCGTCCACCCAAATAATATTTTTTTAAAAAATCCAATCACCTTTATTTTACTCAGTGTCATCGTGGAAAGCAACACAACGTAATACTAATAAGGGGGCGTTTGGTTTGAGCACGAGGTTGGGTATAATAGTAGAAGGGGATGAGAATAGGTATGAAAAATAAAAAAATGACGTTTGGTTTGTAACTTGAGTTTCTGTAATAATACCAATAATGTTGTTTGATTTGTTGCATTAA
>JAOSBK010000003.1:35215453-35227845 GCA_027568895.1 Erythroxylum shatona
TGGTGCGTCTACATGGGTGGGTCTCTCCAATTCACGCTAACCCACCTTCCTGTCCTTTTCACGTTGATGTCTGCCTCTATTGATGTCCCTAGTGGTTTTTACGTTCTTCCTTGGAGCTGTAACGTTGGTGTTGGTGGAGCTTCCTTGGTGGCATTGATTTCGTTTGTTTCTTGGAGCTGTCCTCCCCTTGCATGCGTGGTGGTCCCTTGGATGAGCCCCTAGCAATTTTTTTCTTTTTTGTCTTCTTCTGGAGTGTCAGCGTGGTGTGCTCCTGGTGGGTCACTTGGTGGAGCGTCTCTTGGTGTAATGTGAGTGCTAAAATGTGGTGTAACATTGGTCTCCCCTTGGTGTATGCATGGTGCTCCTATCTTCACCAAGCTCATGTTGTTTAATTTCACCCACCAACTGTCTTTGTTTTCTCTTACCACCTCTCCACTAGCTGTCTTCGTTCATTTGTTACCTGCGTCATTTTCTTCTTGGCTGCGTGTATGATTTTCTTGTTGTATTTTCCACTCGTCTTCATGTGTGGTGGGTCTTCTCCCAGCTGGTGTTTACGCCTCCTCTATAGATGTTTGCGTTTCTTTTTTTTTAATCGTTGACGTGGTGCTGTAGCGTGATTTTTTTTGTGCCTCATTGTAGCGTCATTTTTGTGCCTCCCCTTGTAGCAGATATTGACACCTCCACATGTAACCTGATGTTGTCGTTTTTATGGTCACTCTCAAGCTAGCTCCTGGTTAAAATTCTCCCCAAAATAATTCTTTGGTGGCTTGCGTTTTGGGCATTTTTTCTGGCAACAAACAACAATCCTAACATGAGGCATTCCCAACAAAATTTTGTGTCTTTTTTTTTCAATCAAAGTCATATTCATTATCATTCTTTTTTCATTTTTTTTATTTACAAATTAAACATAAACCATTATAAATGCATATTCAAGGGAACTAAACAAATTAGTGGGAAAATATGTATAAAATCTAATAATTAATCCAGAAATTAAAGAAAAATGTCATTCATTCTAATGATAAAAATGCCTTCAACACATATCAAGAAGAATAACATACTGTTTACTTGTTTAAGCTTCAATATCTTCAAATCATTCTTAACCTTAGCTTCTCAACAACACATGATCATCATCGTTTATGAAGGAGAGATTAGGCTTTAAATCATCACCATTTATGAGAGAAAGATTAGGTTTTTCTTGTGACATGACGAAGGAGATAACATATTCTTGAAGAAACAAGGAGAAGGAATTGAACAAAATCAACATAATGAGGTAGGTGAGATGGAGAAGAAGAATGAAGAACGCAATAAAGAAGAAAAGAAAAGAGGGCATTTAGCTAAATGTGAGAAACAAATGAATATTAGTCTTGCAAGGGTAAGATGAGAGCGAGAGAGACAAGGATATTTCAGTCCTCAATGACGTAAAGTTTATTTCGACATATTCAGAATAAGTAAAGACAAGGGTATGTCTTCTTTAGCTATTTTCCAAGGTCTGGGAATATTAAACTCAAGAATAACTATTATAATCCTCTTTTTTTAACCAAACACAAGAATAGGTAATTGTCAGGAATACTCTAGGAATATAATACTTATTCTATTGAATCAAACATGCTGTTATAGTTTTACCCCTAATTAGTTTAGTCGAGAGGTTGTTTCCAGTCATATTTACATAGTATTACTGTTAAGTGCATTTAAGAGTTTAGTTAGAAGACATTTAAATAGTAAGAATTATGAATTAAGTCCCTTCACGGGAAAATAAAAAATTAAATGCAGCCTACCTTTGAAAAGCATTAATTATTATAGTAAAGTAGAGAACACTGCACCTTTTATTTTAACACATCTAAAATGGCTATAATGTATCTATTTTCCAAAATCCAAATAACCACATCTCAAATATATAAAAATTAAATTAAATTATTCATAACTTTTATTAATAATTAAACTTAGTTAATTAAATACACATAATATTAAATTAAATGATTCTTAATTCTTTTTGATAATTAATATATTAAATAATTAAATAATAAATATTTAGTTAATAGTAAATCAAATTATAAAAACCAATTTTTACAGTTTTCGTAAATTTCAAAAACTGGAAAAAAAAGAAAAATATAAGTTAAAACAAAAAGACCCTTAAGTAAAATTAATTTATTACTATTTTTTAAACGTAACTCAACTATATGCCCTCGTAATTGTCATGTGATCATAGACAATGATGATTATATTATAGTGAATTAAAACGACCCGAAAAGCAGAGTTTTACCTTTTCTTCATGTTGATTTCATAGCCCAAGAGCTTTGGCAATCTAGAAAAGAGCATTTGCTCCTTATGACATTGATTCGATACATGAACCAGAAGGAATCAGACAAGTTGAACAAACCGCCGACTCGTCCTATGTATGCCGATACTTCTTCATGGTTACTTCAGTTGTATCCTCCATTGTAGATGATAACAACACACAAAAGCATTTGAGTAGATTCCTCCCTACATATAGGAAAAGATATACCTGAACTTAATTAATAATTTTCATTTTTTTATAAATATAATAACAATCTTTATATATTTTTCTTAAAATTTATATTTTAATTTTATAAAATTATGAAAAACATTATGGCCTGAAATAGGGTATAGTTCAATTTAAATTTAACTATTCAATTCAAAGATTTGAGTTTTGAAGGTTTAATCAATTTCATATGCGTTACAGTTTTGATTTAAAGTGACAAATTTTTTTTTTGGAATAAAGGGAAAAGAGTACATTGAACGCTAAATGAGGCGAGAGAAACAGCGTCCCGACAGATCTTCTAAAAGGAGATTATGGCATCCTATAGGTATAACATCAAAATAAGTGATATCAATGTCAGCAGGACCGGCCTGGGTAGCGAGCCAGTCCGCGCATCTGTTACTCTCTCAGTATACATGCCGATGAATAACAAACCAGTTCCGGTTAAGAAGTTCCAGAATACCTATGACGATAGGGTTGCCCGACTGAGAACGGGACGTCACAAAAGAAAGGAGCTGATGCACCCCAAACGAGTCCACTTCCAGCTCAATCCGACGAAAGCCCAAAAGAGTACTAGGTAGATGCCAAGCCAAAGAGAATCCTGTATAGACAGCCCAGATTTTAAGTAACATAATGTTGTTTTGAATCGAGAAAAAAGTTTGCCTTGGACCATTATCATTTAGAAGACTACTACTTTTGCTAACTATGAAATTTCTTTTTCTTCCTTTCTCTTTTAACTTAGGGTAACACTGTGAATGAATGGTGGGAAAGGGCCTATATTTACATGTTGCAAAAGATACTTAGTGCATGTTGGATTCGAACCCTATATATGATCATACAAGAACCACTTCTTTGATAAAAATGAGTCTAAGTGAAATCAAAACCTGTTATCTTTTCAGTCAGAACCCAATTCCATCTTATGACATTGTTTTTCTGAAAAGCTCAGCCTTTTTTATTACGACTATGGAGGATTTTTTCTCACCAAGAAATTCTCAGGACCCAATGATCAGTTCTTCTTATACAAACAATCAAACCCAGATCAAATTGTCACAAATCAACATCGAAGGAAGTGTTACCTTCTCCACAAAGTAAGATCTTGGTATCATCTTTGGATGTGCTAAGCTTAGATACTTAAGTATGGAGTCCTGCTACTTATTAGAGAGCCTCAAGCCACAGTTCTCCCATATGTTATCTCCTTCATTCATATCAACTTGGAAGCTGCCAGCAGGAGGGTCAAAGTATGAATCGTTAGTGCTCTCGGGTCTTTTCTGTTTTGCAATTTCTTGGCCATTATAGGTCTCAAGTTCCACATAAGAATTGTCAGTTCTGATATCCTCTCTGTGCTTCTTGTTACACTCTGTTGTAATGTTAAAGTAGATGTTCATGGCCTCCCATTTTTCCTTGCACTCGTTCGGACTTCGATGGTAGTCCAAACTGTACATATATGCTGATATCTCCTCCCACAAGCCTTCTCCTGAATACCTACCACTCTCTTGGAATTTTGTTTCCATGGCGGTTCTTAACTGTGTTAGACTTAAAATCTCAGGTTCAGTCCATCTAATGTTAGAATTGTCATCACCATTGCTAATCTTACGTGAATTAGTCTCTTGGTTTTTTCTGTAGCTTGATACTGCAACTTGATCGATGGAAAGTGAGAGTTGTGGTTCTTTGCCTGTATGTTTCCTCAGGGTCTCCATTAGGGCAGCATCTCGAGCTTCGATCCATTGTCTCTCTTTAGCCCAGAGCTCATGTTCTTGATTAAACCGAGCCACTTCTTTCTTCAACCACTCTTCTTCTCTTAACATTCTCTCATTTTCCCTATCCTCAACGCTCTTCAACGTCCTCTCCATCCAAGTCTCTTGTGTCTCAAACAGCTTCCTCATTCGTGAGTCAACAAAGTTCTTCACTTTTGCTTTCCATCTCTTCTTAGCCTCTTCACTGTAACTTCGACTCTCAGTTCTTCCTTTCTGCAACTTTTCCTTTGATCGGTTCATCATGCAAGCAATGACAGAAAGATCATCATCATTGTTCTCTGAAGACGAAGTCTCAAATTCAGACGGGTAGGAGAAACTCAGGATCTCGCTCCTTTTGCTTTTTTGGTTGATTAATGTGTTGATTGGTGGTTGGTAATGGAGGGAGTTGGGAACAAGATTGGTTTCTGATGTAGAAGCTCCATTGCTTGTCTCTCCATAGAGTGCCTCAAAATGGCGAAAAAACCTGTAATGCTTCCCATCTTGTCTTCCAGATTTACCTTCCTTGGTTTTCTTGTAGTATTTGTACAAGTTCTCAAATTTCTCTCTACACTTCCTTCCACTCCTCTGGTACCCATGTTCTTTAGCCATGATTCTGTTTGAAGAAAGAACCAACCCAAGTTACAAAGCAATGAATTGCAGAAAATGAAAGTGACCAATTAGGGTTTTGATAAACATGATAAGCATGCAAGAACTAAGGAGCAAATCATTGTAAAGAACAAACCAAGTTGGTTCAATGCGGTTGAACATGTACCTTGAAACCTCATCCCAAAGTGGACCTTTCTGATTGGCCTCCTTGAACCTGGAATCGAGCTTAGATCTGATCTCAAGAAGAGCAAGTGCTTCTTGCCTTGGCCATCTACTAGAACTCCCTCCACCATTATTACCCATCCAACCTCTATTCTCCATATCCACCCCATAGAGAAAACCAGCGCCACCTGAAGAACTACTAGTACCTACAATAGCAGCACTACCTGTTGTTGTACCAGCACTAGTATTAACATAACTGCAATAATGATCATGACCAAGCTTGACCAGTCCACTTGGCACCATAAATTCTCCAACCATAATGGAGTCGTAGTGATGGTGATGTCCTTGTGGTGCAAGATCACCAAAGACTGGTTCTGTCACTTGTGGGCTTCCCTGAAAAACGGTTGTTCCAGACATCAATTGTTGGAGATCCGGTAAGCCGTACTGGTGGTGGTCACCCATTTCCAAAAAGCTTACCTAAAACGTTTTGGATTTCAAAAACATGTAATGATAAAACGAGAGAGGTTAGGGTAGTTAATACTATGTATGTGTTTATGGGTTGAAAGAAAGCAGAACAAAAAAGAGAACTTGGGCAAAGTAGGAGGCTATGTTCTTGAGGAGACAGGATCCGAGACTACCGCAAACTTCATCACTCTCTCTTACAGTTATAGGCAGACTATGGGATGTGTAAGAACTTACGTAAGACAAATGGGAAAGCTACACGATGAAGTTAAACTGGGCATAGCACTGATTAGATGACGAGTATACAGTGCTGGGATTCTTACCTTTTGACCGACCAACTTTGGTTTCCTGCTGATCCTGTCGTTAGTTCATGTGGATTGCCAAGTCTAAGGACGAGGTCTCTTCTTGGATGTAACTCCGCTGGCTCATCACACACGTACAGTAGGTTACTGCATGGCGTGTTGTTTGTTGCCAATCTGATCAACTAAATAACTCAATGGTCATTAATATCCTAAATCATATAAATATTATGTTATAAAAATAAAATTTATTTAATAATAATGAAACATAAAAATATATATAATAATATTATTTTGTTAATGCTCTCTTCAGATTTGATTTGGTTTGCACAAAATATTTATTTAGCAATTGTGATTTATTTAAAAATTTTAAAATCTTGCATTCTAATCTTATGAATTTTTCATTCTTGTTAAATATTTGAGCTTTTTATAATCATATTTATATTATACTACCACAATTTCTGAAGTTTTTAATTTAATGACTAAACTTTTAAAATTCGTAAAAATTAAGTCAAAAATTCATTTTTGTTGATAGCAATGTCACGAATATCATACCAAATTTAGTACCAGATTGAGTTTTGGTACAGTTCTGTACCGGTACCAGCTAATACCGGGTACCATTCCGAGTAATTTTTTAAATTTATGAAATAGTCCCTGAATTTTTTTAAATTTATAAAATGATCCGTTTTCATATTATACAGTTATACTGTATATTTTTAACCTTGTCTCCAAAAATCATAATAATAAATAATAATCATAATTTTAATTTAATTTATAAAATTAATTTAATAATTACTAATAAATATATTTAATTTTAAAATATTTTTAAAATATATAAATTTCAAATAAATTTTGATTTAATAATTAAATATATATATAA
This sequence comes from Erythroxylum shatona, assembly GCA_027568895.1. Taxonomy (NCBI): domain Eukaryota; kingdom Viridiplantae; phylum Streptophyta; class Magnoliopsida; order Malpighiales; family Erythroxylaceae; genus Erythroxylum; species Erythroxylum shatona. Next base: position 35,222,093 of record JAOSBK010000003.1, read on the forward strand.
TAAATACTAGTTTATAAATAATAAATTTAAATTGTTTATTTTTAAAAATAAAATATTTTATTAATAAATATTATATAAAATATTAAAATAAGTTTAAATAAAAATAATGTATTTTAATTTATAATTATTATTAGTAATAAAAATATTTATCATTATTTTAAAAACAAAAATTAAAAATTCACAATAATTATAAAAGTTGAAATAAATAAAACCGAAACGGACTTGTATCAACCGATATTTAAACCTGGTACCATCTACCCTTTGTTTCGTACCAATTTTAGTCCAATACAATACGTACCGACCGGTACAAAATTGTATTTAAAATTCTGGTTAATATGACTAATAAATGGAAATCGACCTATTTTTTAATAGATATGTTATATAGATAAATAACTTTTTAACTAAATTTATACAAATTTTAAAAGATTACAATATTTTTAAAAGGGTTAGTATTAATTTTTTTTAAAATTAACCGTTATTGAATTTTTAGATGAGAAAAGGTTTGGCTTTCTCGAGTTATTATTTATATTAATTTAACTGCCTAATTTTTGCACATTATTAGAAACAATGATCTAAGGTTCTTACTTTATTGCAAATCAATGATTTAGAGCATTACCAATTTAGGTATAGTCTCCCTGCCTGGCTCTTTCTTCTTGCCGCTTGAGTGCTATTACTTGCTGTACGTATATATATATATACTGTAGATTATATGGTTTCCAACTAATAGGCCACGTTCTTTTAAACACGAACATGTGACATGGGGGACCATCATTAACTTTGTTCCAATTTACCTTTTAAATTGTCCAGAATATATTCTTTGTCTTTTCATTTAAATTGAATAATCACATCTATCTGCAACCAATAAAGTTTTCACTTTTACTTCTTTTTCTTTTTCAAAAAAATTAACTATTAAATTTTGGGTTAATTATACAAAAAATCAAACTTTACTCAATTTTATAATACAAATCTAATTTTAAAAACAATTAACCAATATTTTAAAAATGGCTATAAAATACTCTATTTTTTATTTTTTATTTTTCTAAAATAATCAAATGTTAAGTTTTCGTTAATATAAATTATAATTATATTAACGAAAACTTAACGTTTGTATCACGCGATTGTCATATATGTATTTGTATTATGTATAAATTTTATTGCTTAATGAATTAGAAATATTTAAAACTCTAAATAATTATATACTCTTTAGTATATTTCAGTTTATGATTATTTTAGAATTTTTGATATTTTTAATTTATTAAATAATAAAACTTATACATGGTATAAATACAATATGTGACAGTCACGAGACAAAAATACTAATCTAACGTAGCTCATCACATTATCCACATTAACAGATAATTTAATGTTACGTTATTTCAGTTTCACTTTTTAAAGTTAAGATTAATATTATAAAATTTAGTAAAATATGATTTTTATATAATTAAATTTAAAACTTTGATGTAACTCTAAATTAAGCTAATGTGTTTATACAAATTGTCAACAAGAAAAAAGAATTCTAAAGTTGATTAGAACAATGTTGAATTCCTAATTTTTGGGTGAATGTTCAAGTAATTTAAGAATCTCCGAAAGGGATATATCGGAGGAGAGGAGTTTTTTCCTGAGACACACTGAATTTGCTTTGCTCAGTTCTGATTACTTGATCCACACGTTCCCGACCCTTTACCTTTCCTTTCCTCCTCGTGTTGCATGAGAAGTGACCCTTTCGTGTTCTTACATATGTATGCGTTCTCGTCTCGACCACGACTGTCCTCCCACAGTTACTCGAGAGAGAGACAAATGTTTTCTATGTCTCGATCTTATCTTGGTTTTTGTATCTAAGTGATGCCGTATTTTATAATCTTTTCTTTAATTTTAAAAAATTTCCAAACATTAATTACTTTATTATTATTTATTAATAAACAAAAACTTAATATAAGACTGCCATCACCATCTATTCCGCTTTTCTAAGCTATGAGACACTTAGTAATTTTAATTCTCCACTATGAAAGTTGATGCATACATATTATTATTCAATTTTGTTTTTTATTTTATTTTATGAGACTTAATATTTTTGACGTTACTTTTCTAAATCAGATAACTTACTTTGAAAATTTACAAATAAAATAATCCTGCATCGGAAAGAGATATAAGAATGAAGCGAATTATATATAAAGATATCACTCGTAAGTCATTTTTTTGAAATTTTAAATTGAGATACGATGTCTTAAATATATATTGCTCGCTTGGATCTGTTCTAATTTCTCCTCGAGTCCCCTTAAAATCCGTCATTGATAACAAAAAAGCACCCCTCAAAATTTTTTATCAAAGCTAAGATGTTAAGATATGAGAATAGAAATTCATATATTTGGGTCAAGTAAATGGTTAATTCATGAAGTGATTCGAATGTTTCACACGAGCTATGTATGGACAAAGAACTAGTCCGATATGGATAGATCTACTTATGAAAGAAAGATGTTGGAAATTTACGAGTAAAGTAATCTCACTTTAGAAATAAACATAAGGATAAAGTATCTCCTTTTTGGGTACATTCAGACTTTTGGGTATGGTTATTCAATATAATGTTGCTTCTCTAAAGAAGGGGAATGTTAGGAATAAATAACAAGGTGGGTTATGAACCAACACTTATTAGAGATAACCAAATGAATCATTAGAAGAGTTAAAGTTGGGTGGGAAACTAATACGAACGTAATTAGATAAGAAGTTGGGGTTCAATTGGATTGAGTGCAGGACCTTGAATGGGTAAGGGAAGTTTGTTTGTAGCCCAAACGGGAATGTCGGGGTCCTCTCTTCTTGCAAATCACAGCTGTATATCACACGCCAAATCATGTCAATCTATGGAGTCGTACGGTTTTGATGAATTGGGTGGAGCCCAGATTGGAATGGACGAGTGATGATTGAGGTGGCGGTGGGGTTAGGGGAATATGTGATATACGATGATGATTCAGATTTACATGGTAGGGTTACTAAGGTGGAGCCTCTTTTTTCCTACCATATATTGATTACGATCATTTTATCCAGAATGGGTTAGCCCATGGTCAACATGTCAAGCCCAAACTCACTAGGCTTTGGGCTCAACTTTTCTAAAAAATTAACCACGGGTTGATTTGAGTTTAGATGGGCCCTTTGATCTGGCCCAAGGCATATAATTTATAACAAATGATGTTCTTTTGCAAAAATGACACCGTTTTTATCTTTTATTTTTAAAAATAAAAAATTAAGTTGGGCTGGACTTAAATTGAACCTGAGCTCAACGAAATTTATCCCTAGGCCTGAGCCTCGCCCAATTTGTTGTCATCCCTAATTTTAACTCATCTTACTATTCTTATTAACTCATAAAAGATTCCAATCTATGTATATATATATATATATGCATGTATGTATATAAATAAGGCATCAATGATATTTATTATTTTATTATGCGAAATTAAAAAATTATCTTCCTAATTCTTATAATTTCTAAAAATTATCATTTGTTCGTCTTTTGTTTATTTTCATTAAAGGAGGATTGTTGAAGACTTTAGAAAGATCATGTTTTGAGGACAAAAGTTTACGTGATTGATTTATATAAGGAAAGATGTCATTTCTCACCTATAAAAAAATGAACTTGTCCTATTTTTTGTGCCAATTTTATTAAGAGATTATGAATTGGTTGTGGATGGTAATGAAGTTTCAAACTTACAAGTGAAGCAATTTTACATTAGAAAGAAACATAAGAATAAAATGAGCTATATATAAAGATAGACTCATAAGTCACGTCTTAAAGTTTTAAATTGAGATATAATATTATAGTAACATATGGATTCACTTGAACTGGTCCAGTTTCTCCTTAAACTCCCTCAAAACTGTTAGTTCATGAAGTGGCTTAAATGGCTCCGTGTTATCTATAAGTTGAAGGAGAGTTAGTATGATATAGATGAATTCACACGAAGGGGAGATGTTAAGAATTTATAAGCGAAATAATCTCACATTAAAAAGAGATGTAAGAATAAAGTGAGTTATATGCAGAGATAAAACTCATAACCTATTACTTTTTGTGGAGATATGATATTCTAGTTATATATGGACTTATTTAGACCTAAAATACACTCGTTTTAATGTATGGATTAACATACATTCTAAAATTCAACTTAAGGGATGATATTTGATTTAATGACTACAGTAATTAGAAATGTATTGATGAACTATTCCATAAAAGGCTATTTTTTTATTGGTAAATATAAAAGGCTATTTTATGATAAGCTAAGGGCTACATTCTACTGTAAGATGATATGTTTGTTTAGAGCAACTGAATATTGGTTTTGTTATTGCTTGTAGCCTATAAGTCATATCAATAAGTGTTATTTAAAGATATAATACATATAATAATATGTTGACACCAATAGGTGGACATCTAAATAGCAACATTTACCTATTAGTATGGCAACAGTGAAAACAGAGAAAAAGGAAATATAAAAGTATTTTTCTTGATGGCCCAGTGGATGATATTAGCAAGAGCAACTATTGAATTTTCACGAGTGATAGGTATAAGATCCTTGGAATATGTATTTAGATTTTCAATAATAAAATTTAACAAATTGGCAAACTTATTTTATCTTGTAAACTTTAAGCAGGGTTCATAAAAACTTTTGAGAATGGGTTTGTCCAATATGATTATATCAACATTATTTTAGGAATTTATGAACAAACTTACAAGGGTAATACAAGGTGTTTTATTATCATCAATGATCAAATGTGCATATTGCTTCTTCAAATTGTTAAAGGTAAGAGTTTGAAAGAGATAGAGCCAATACGGAGAGTGTGCATAAGGAAGCACTTGATTGACAAGATAACATTCCTAAACAAAGTTGGTATGGGCATGCCTTTGATAAAAGATATAAAATAGATCATCGCTTATCAAACAATACATCATTTCAATACATATTTGAGAAATGAGCCAAGTAAATAGTTGTTTATAATAGAGGAATGTGCCTAAACATTATAAAGGAACTAAAAAGGAAACAAAAATAAGAGGCAACCATTTACTTAGCTCATTTCTCAAATGACGGGAAGTTTTAGATTGAACATTACATAAATTGTCATTAAGTTGCTAATCTCAAAACATAAATATGCTCTTGTGGTAAATAAGAAGTGATTGAAATCTCATGTAATAATTCAATTTAACTAATTATTTTAGAGAGGAGAGATCGAAAAGAATATGTTTAGGACTACTTTTCTAAGAAAGCACACCAAAGATGTTATTGAAAATTTATAGATTCATATTTTAGTTAAATATTTTGGCCAGTACCTAAGGAACAACAAGAATAATTTATAAATCATTTTACACGTAAGAACAAAACAATAAAAGCCAAAAAGGAGGAGAATTAGAGAACATGTTGAAAGGAAGAAAGGCAACATGTCAAATAAAATATGAAGGCAATGCACTTGTAGTAAATACAAAAAAGTTGGCTGTAATTCAAGAACAATGCCATGATAATGAGCTTCCATGTATAACCGTGTAAATTCTCATAAATGTTTACAAAAGGTTTTAACATATGTTCCATTGTAATGAAGGGGCATCTGCGAACTCAAGAAAGTATTATGTTTAAAGTTATAGTAAATAAAGGTGGTTCTGCCGGATTCTGGCGAGGCTGAACGTTGCCGTTTGGATCCATGGAGTTGTCTGCTTTCTGTAAAAGCTTTGACGCTAGAGTCCCTGCAAAACGAAAAAGGCACGTCGGGGGTTAGGTCCCGAT
>JAOSBK010000003.1:35240442-35253954 GCA_027568895.1 Erythroxylum shatona
AGAGTACAAACTTTTAGTCTTTTTACTAGCGTTGCTTTATTCTCAACATGATAATAACAAGCCTGCAAACTGCAATCTACAATTTAAACACTAGTCTAGTACAAAATGGGTGCTTAGAGTTTCATTTGGTTAAGATTGCAATAATTTGTCTTGTTTCTGTTGAGAGTCCTTTAGGAGAAGAGGAAAACCTTTTGAAAAACCATAAAAAATTTGGAACTTTAGTTGAAATTATTTTAAAAGCTCCATTCTTTAGATACATACTATTTTGATACTTACCTGGTGCCCATATTGCAAGAAGGAATGGACTAGGATCATCGGGTTCCTTTTTATCAATCTGCAAATATCATGAAGTGGCCGTTAGATGAAGTGGGTGATGAAATAAGAATTGAATGTTAGATGATAAAAGAATACAAACCCCTTTTAGTAGAGGATGTGAATCTGGTAGTTCATAGCTGTATCACATTAGAGAAGACAGGTATTAGACAATTCATTTAAGGAATTCAGTTTATAATCTATTTTCACAACCCCTCCGTTAACTTTTTGATATGGACTTTATTCATTGTTATGATATGTTTTCTTCAGTTTGGTATATGAATGATTTTCACATTTTCTGTTCCTTGGTATCTGCTACTGAAGCAGCACATTGATTTTCTTTTTTCAAATGATATACTACTTTAATTTAAGTTAATTACTTGCTCGTAGGAAAAGCTGTGAACTAATATGGATGGAATAATCAACGGGTTAGTAATCTAACTGAGGTGATTTCAGTTAAGCACATTTAGTTTGGGAAACAAGAGTTGGCACAAGCTATCTAAGTTGTTTGCAGTGAATCATTCTGTGAATGTAGTGACTATGTACTTACACTTGGTGCTCTGTTCGTAATTGGCTAACATTCTTCAATTTTGGTGTAGGGATGGAAGCAGCTCTTGGGTTCAAAGCAACCAAAGCCTTTGACATGTCAACTTCTTGGAGTTTCATGTTTGCTTCCATAAAATTCTGCAGATTCTCAGTGAACTCTTCCATGTTAAGTTTTATTGTGGGTATTTCATTGGGATCCTCACTGAACATATCCTCCATATCGCTCTCTATCACTTCTGTGTGCTCTTGTTCTGGTGTTGATGGTTCCTCCACAATAGGTATGCAATTGTTAACCACCAATTTTGCTGTTGTAAGTGAACTTGCCATTGATGGTGGCAAGAGCAATGGATTAGGAGCTATGCTAGGACTTCTTTCATCCTTACAGAGTTCACTCAAAGTTATCATGCTATTTTCTTCTGGAACAGGCAGAGCAAGCCTCGAACTGCATTAAACAAGGTGCACATGAAAGAGGTTCACACTTAAGCTATAGAAATTGATTGAAATGGTTTTGAGTTGAGGTTTCTTATATCTGATTTTCTGTCATTTATCTCATTTGTTGACTTCTTGGGTTATTAATCCACCACAATGACATAACTGCCCTATGTTCTTCAGTTAAATGATCACGCAATCATATATTGACCAACTTTTTAAAAAAACTTGGGGAGTTATGGAGAAAGCGTGATGAATAGCCGAATTGATAAATATGTTTGGGTCACTTTCTTTCTTGAACTAGTAGTATTATGATGAAACTCTTGTACGTCAATTCTTGCAAACGATTGCTAAAAGAGAAGATTTGAATATGGATCTTTCCAGTTATGTGGTTCCACAAAATTTGTTTGAGTTTAAAGTGAACTATTAATTTTCTTCTCAATTTGGCAAGCATCTCTGTTCTGTGTGATGATCGCTTTTTGATAGTATGTGCTTAGGATACTGACCTTGCAAAGGCACTTGCAAAATGTCGGCACTCTGCTCTCATAGGGCATGCATTGCAGTTTGGTTTATTCTTTGTGCAAAATACCTAAAATGTCAAAGCTAGGATGCATCAATACTTTTTGAAGTTTTTGCTCCAAATCTTCAAGCAGGCGTGTAAAATATGTTACAAGTGAATATACCTTTCCAAATGTGATCATCTGGTAATGTAATTCATACCTGTAATATAACACAAGGCAAAGGGAGATTGTTTAGCTTAATGTCTTAAAAGAGATTTTGATGCTTAGAATAACTACTTCTGATGAACAAACAAAGTTGAAGATGTTTATGGGCTTACAGAGTTTGCTGATCAAGTTTGCACAATCTTGGCCACAAATACTTCTGAATGGATTCGAGCACTGGGTACCTGGAGAGAGTGCAGTTAGCATCTGAATTAACTGGTGAAAATGTAGTCTGAGTCAGCAACAAGTACTTACAGTTCTAGGAGGTGTAACTGTAGTGACTCTGGCAATGGTTGAAGGGGGACCCAACCTAATCGTACTGCTATCCGCCCAACATTTGTGTCAACCTTAACAACAATTTGTTACATAGGTTGTTAGTTTTGTTATGCTTTCATGGTCTAGAGTTGGTGATACTATTTCAAGATCATGCAAGTCATAAACAATCTGTAGTTAAAATGAGAACAAACCGGGAAGGCAAGATGGTGAAGTGTTAGTAGCCTCACACACTCCACACTTTTCAGTCCCAGCCCCCTTATACTGAGCAGGTAATTCCTGCAGAGTAATGATTACAGAGATAAGAAAACATTCAAAGTGTGTATTGCTGCTAATCTCTAGCTGATACTCAAATATCTGTAAAAATAAAGAAATGTCCTTGTTTGTCAATGAAGCATTTCTTCAATAATAAACGCAGGGAGTGCGATTTTCTCTGGCCAGTATTTAAAAAGACTTACTTTACTTTTTCTGGTGGGACATATCTTAACCATTCCAGATCAATGCTCCCATGGTCTTGTACCACTCGGTTGAGGAAGTCCTGCAACATCAACCAAGGTTGAAGTGCTGTAAAGAAACTCTTAGGGAATAGTATGGTAAGATCAAAGTGTCAATTAAACTGGGAGTATTGTCCCTTAATTACCTTGATCCTCTGGGCAAGCATATTGTTCATCCCCCTTTTTTTAATTACTTTAGAAATCTCATCAACGCTGGCTGATCTCAGTGCTTCATAGTCCAAGGAATCCATTGTATCATTGCTTCTTTCTTTTTTCTGATAATTTATTTCCGCCTGCTTACGCAGTCTGTCCCAGTCAACACTATCCTTTTCCGCTCCATCATCCTTTTGTCTTCTTACTTTATTGTTACTTGCATCTACCTCTAGGTTTATCTCATTGTTTACATGCTCCTTTGATTTTGGGTTGACCATTGTACTTTCTCCCTGTGTATGCTGTTCAACGGATGTGATTGCTTCCTCAATCATATTTGGTGTGTGGTACAAGGTTTTCTTGTTTGCCACCTGTGCTTCAGGATTTACCAGCTCGTTGACTTGTGTGCTTGCTGGTCTGTAAGGCATGTTTCTGTCAACTGGTTGATCATTGAGATCAAATGTATAAACATGTTGGTCCAACATTGAAGCTTCTTGATATCCTGATGGCCTACATTGTTGAAATGGGTTTGCATGCATACTCTCTGCCACTTGTCCAAGCTTATGGCTTGTGAAGCCTATATATGTCTCCTCGCTGAAGCCAGAAAATGTTGGAGGCCAAGAAGATAAGCTTTCTTCACCATAAAATTGAAAGCCTGCTGTTTTCAGCATGTCTTTCTTTGCTCTTGTCTGCGGCCAATGAGTGCTTGAAGGAACTAATTGCACCTGGTTATAACTGTCTTTTAGAAGGCCTTTCAAGCTTTCTATTTCTTTCTGTTTGAGATATTTCTGAATCTGCTGGAAATTTTCCCGTTGTTCAGGTACATAACTAGGTTCAACCTCAAAGAATAAGCTTCCATTGACCCAACTGCCAAATTCTTTATTCAAGCAGGTGCTCTCTGTTTGCAGAGGATCTATTATATATGAACCGTGACTATTGGTTTTATACCTGTTAGTAGGATCATCTTCCTCTGTGTTGGAGCCTCTGTGAAATCTGACTTGTTGATGGGCTTGGCCAACTGAGGAGTCTAGGGAATAAGATGATGATAGGGCATTGTCCTCAACACTGTTATCGAGTGTATCCATTATGCCTTTTCTTTTAATCCTTGACATCTCAGAGGTGTGTTGGTTTTGTATTGATTTATTGCGCATCACAGAGCTATGGCTGTAGAAAGGATAACTCAATTGTTTTGGCTGTTGGATAATGTTGCTTGGTTCAAGTATGCAGACATGTGGATCTTCAACCGATTTGTTATTTCCATTCATGTCATAAATTGTGGTTCTACTTGACCTCAGAGGAAATTGTGCAGCTAGTGACATAAAGGCAGAGCTGCAGAATGGGAAAGTAACTGAAATACTTTCAACTCATGCAAAGACATGTTTTTGGATTGTCTGAATTTGAAATTAACCTTGATTACCTGGAAAGATGATCTGAAACATTCTGAGTAAGGAATACTCCAATAACTGAGTCCACAACTGATCCTTTCCATTTTGAGAAGCGTCTATCTCCTGCAAAGAGTGTTAATATACTCATCTGACTTAGGTGAGTGTCTTTGTAATTTTCTAAGTGCGATCATAAGTCCATTTCAATGCATTATTATTAAAAACTTCAAGTGAGGAAATACTGATTTTCATGTTGGCTGTATTTGGAAGGAACAAAACTTCTCACAGCTGTTTTAAGTAGACATTAGTGTGAAAGAGTATCTTTTGGCTTGTAAAGAATAGTGCAAAGAAATTTTAACTTGTTTAGTATTTGGTAGATACGTGACAAATCTTTTATTTGGCTGTCATTCGAGATAGGATTAGCAATTTATGAAAAGTATATCCTATTAGCTTTTGGTATGTTCTTTCAATGATGACAATTCCAGAGGCTAGCATTCATTTAGATAGTGTCCAATAAGCTTTACACATAACTGTTAGTTCACGTTATGATAGCTTGGATATGTTGAAAGGAACTAAAAAAGAAAGAATAAATCTACCCTACAAATTCAATTGCAAAGTTTGGAGTCTTAATTATCTTATTGTCTTGGGGTACATGTATAAGGAAGTTTACCTTGTACGAGGTGCATTCTTGCAATGAATGAATCAACTCGTCCACGGAAAACTCTCCTTTCTTCCTCCCACCACTTCTCTTTTTCTTTATCAATTTCTTCAGGTCCTCCACTTTGTTCTTCCCACATTAAGAGTTTCCATACGCGGTCTGTTTCTGGGTCAAGATCTACTTTAGGCCTTGGTTTATGCCTCTTGATTAGTTCAAAGGCAACATATGGAACAATTGTTCCATCTCCTTTGTATGGCATCAGTGTTTTTTGATCTTGGGTTTCATGATTGCTTCTTTCATTGAGATTGAGACCGTCTATTAGAGATGTAATTCCCTCAATTGTAAGAATGGGGTCATGTTTTGAAGGTCGTCCTGTGTAAAAAATGAAAATCAGTTACTGTTCATAGATTACAAGAGCGACAGTTTGAGTAACAGATTTACTAATCTGCAAGATACCTCTTTTTTGTACATGTGATTGACAATGATTGTTGAGTACATTCTTCTGACCTTGTACCCTACCCTCCTCTGAAGGATTAAACGGAGAAGGTCCTGAAGTTGTTTGTTCTCTACTGGTGTACTGGTTACAACTTCTGCTTTTTGGTCTACCTCTGGGTGTGGTGGTTGTTTTAGGAGGAGTTGCTGGGTGCATAGCACAATTTCCTTTAGTGTTTGAGGAGGATGAATCAACCACATTGTTCGATCTGTTGGTCTCTCCTACACTTTCAATACATAAATGGCCTTCGTGAAGAACAGGTTGCTTTAACATATCATGTGAAGACATCAACTGAGTGTATTGTTCACTGGTGATTGGCTTGAGTCTATCATTCCGTCTCTTCTGACTGTTATCAGATACTTCATGGTCTTTTTGTGATCTAGATGCAGTTTCGTTGAAATTATTCATGATGATTCTTCTTGCTACATCTTCACCAGCCTCAAACTGATGTATGCTGGTTATCCATGTTTGCTTTTCTGTTTCCAATTTCCTTTTCTTGTGAGTTTCTGGGAAGCCGGCATGGGGATTGCTACTGTGTTGGCCATAACTTGCCTGATATGGTTGTTGGTACAGGATTGAAGAGTCCACAGGATTTGGAGTACAAGATTCTCTTTGCTTATTGTAGCTATCTGTTATCATGGGTCTACTTCCATCAATTGTATATGTTGAAACATTTGGCATTGGTTGGTGCGTACTCGGAGAAGTCAGTTGTCTGATCTTATCAGGGATTTTACAATCTCTTTTCCTTGGTTCAACAATATGTCTAGTTATTTCAGAATGAAAAAATTGATGCACACCCATAACCATCTCTCTTGCATTGGTAGTTGGAATCTCCGTTTGCACGTCTTTTGTTTGAGCTACTTGAACTATAGCTGCTTGTTTTCTTGAAATTGATAGGGGATCATGTGGTATTAGATTCATAGAAAGGATGTTATTGCTCATACCTCCTACTTGCTCTGCCAATAGCCTACTGTGATTGTCAATCTGCAATTTTGACTTTATTCTGCCAATATTGTTGCTTCTACTGCTTGATTGTGCAGCTTGAGATTCTGTACTTCTCAAATGAAGTTCAGTCTCTTTCTCACCAGCCTTCTTGTTCTCTCTTTCATCACTGGCATTTTCTAAGTTGAACTTTAATTCTTTTCTACAAGACCTTGAAGTGGTTTCTGCATTGGAAATTGTAACATCTCCCATGGAATGTGAATATAGTGTCGCTGTTTCTTTCTGACCTTTCCTTGATACATTTGTTCTTTTACTTGATCTTTCCTTGAATTTAGGGATCTTTGTGGTTTGTGCCCTTGGAATTCTCTTTGGTTTGCCTTCCACAATGACCTTTGGCCTGTGCTTTCTCCTTTTTGGTTTTTTTCCTTCAGGAGTTATATTTGGCTCAAATCCTTGGTCAGAATCTTTAGGCTCTTCAAATGGAGCAGACACAATAGCAGATGATGAATCCAATACATTATATGAAAGCTCATCACAATTGAGATTAGCTACACTGTTTATGGCTATGACTGCATTGTGTTGCTCGTCTTTTTCTTTGCTCAACTCCTTTTCTAACAGGAAATTTGCTGCTATACGAGATTGATATGTCAACTTATTTGACTGACTTGATGTCAGTTCTTTCAACTGAAGGGCAAAAGGAAAATGAGGTACTTCTCCAGCCTCTAATCTTGGTGGTGTGTTTTGATCATAATTGAAATGGGACTGTTTGGCAAATTCATCTGCAGTAAGTACAGCCATTATCAGGAATGAAATTGTAAGGTTACACGAGAATGTGAATGGCAACAAGGTCATGGAACTAATTCCCTTCATAAAATGGTCTTGGCAAGTAAAACGTAGAAAAAGGAAAGGTAATTAAAGAACAACTCCCACTTGTAAATTATATGTGGCTCAACAGCTGAGACGGTATTATGTTCTTAGCTCATGAGTGAGTCTGGATTTTACTAACATAGTAAGTTATAGCAAAGTAGCACATCAGTTGTTGTAGCAGTAAGTTATAGCAATACTGCCCAGTTAATAGCTAGCATACTTTTCTGTGCATCAAGATGTGATGAAAGTTAGCAGGAAGGGGGCGTTTTATGCTAGAATTGTAATTGAACTGTTTAAGTGTAGATCACAATTTGGTGAAGCTAGTATGAGGCTGAAGACATGCGTGGGATCTAATTTTCTGAATTGCTAATTTGCTTATAATAATAATGGAAGTGTACATTGAACATGTGTACTTAAACGTAGGAAATGCAAATTCCAGGTTCACAGCAAAGCTATTCACTGAGAAGCAGAATATTAGTATGAAAAAGCTAAAAGTCTCAGTTGCTTACTGTTTGATCTCAGGTATGAGCCATCACATTCACTCTTTCTTTTTGAAGTTGAGCTCCGAGTTTCCAAGTTTTGTTTGACTGAATTATTGACTTGGGAGTACAAACTTGGGATGAGATTTTGGCCTTCCATGCTCATACTTCTGGTTGGAATTATGCTTTTCTGCCTCTTAGGAGTCGGATTCTTCGTCGAGAAAAAATCTGCCAATGAAACATTGCTCCAACCTGCATTGTCATCTAACAAAGCTCTAGTGAACGGTCTTGTTATGTGATCTGCGATTTTGTTATTCTCGACCAAACTCGGGTTGTATCCACTGTGCCAAACTGTATGATCAATTTGGTTGTAATTCTCGTCCGCACTACCAAAATTCAACAACTCCACAAAACCTCCCGGCAAGATAGTTGATTCTTCCCAGTTCCCTACCAATTGGCTTCCAAGCATACCAACTGGGGTTGAAACTGATCTCATTGGAATCGACTTCTCCGGAGTCGGAGGTACCCAAGAACCCAGGTATGCTTTTTCTTGTATGATTGAAAATCTCTCATCAAAATTGAACGTTGATGGATCCATTCAATCCACCAACAACAATACCTCGGCAATTGTAAGCCACACTTTAAACCACCGGTTTTCTTCCAGTGCTCGTATTTTTCCTCAACTACTCCATTGCATCAAACTCACCCCCTAGTCATTTCACACCTATAATTTTCCAAACACCAAAATTCACTCGGGTGGTTAAGAATTGAACGTTATGGCCTTGACAGAAACAACAATGGTAGTAATTATTATAAATGTAGAGAAACCAATTACCAGATGCTTCCCAACAACTAAAGACAGCTATACACACGGAAAGCGTTGTACGACAATTTGGAAACAAGGTAAGGCCGAAAAGGTATTGTCTTTGCTCTCTTGATAATACAGGTTACAATATCTGCTTGAATCGATATGGTTTTTAATTTCTTTTAATATCTGATATCGTATAAACCCCAATATACAGGTTGCAATATCTGCTTGGAAATGCTCCGAGTTTCCAAGTTAGCGTTTCCAAGTTTAGTTTGACCGAATTGTTGACTTGGGAGTACAAACTTGGGATGAGATTTTGGCCTCCCACGCTCATACTTCTGGTTTGAATTATGCTTTTCTGCCTCTCAGGAGTAGGATTCTTTGTCGGGGAAAAATCTGCCGATGAAACATTGCTCTAACTTGCTGATCGGGTTGTTGAAGCCCGCAAAATAATTCTGATTCTCCGGAGACTCTGCACTCAGCTTGCTATGGGAAGGCAGACAAAGGGCCAATGGTTACAGGTGTAAGCAGGGAGCTGTGGAACAATGGAATATGTGGAAAGAGAATGTTGCGTGAGTGTTGAGGGAGAGAGGACGGCGCTGTCCGGCAAAGAAAAAAAAGAAGAAATTAGGTTTTTTTAAAATTTAAAAAGTACTAATAAAATAAACAGGAAAAGAATTTACGTGGTTTTAAAAAAACTAATTGT
This sequence comes from Erythroxylum shatona, assembly GCA_027568895.1. Classification (NCBI taxonomy): domain Eukaryota; kingdom Viridiplantae; phylum Streptophyta; class Magnoliopsida; order Malpighiales; family Erythroxylaceae; genus Erythroxylum; species Erythroxylum shatona. The sequence continues at coordinate 35,249,704 of JAOSBK010000003.1, forward strand.
TTATTTTTTATAATATTAAAGTATTAATCTAAAATACTAAATCTCATAAGTTTAGATTTTGCCTTATGAGATTTAGTAGTCTTAAATTTTAAAATCATCATTTCATAATATTAAATCATATAAATCAAGATTTAGTAGTATAGAAATTTTTTAAATATTTTTAGCCAATAATTTATGTTTTAAAAACAAACAAATGTATTCTACGAAGAACTAAAACAAAACAAAATAAAATTATCATATGAACATTAGAGTAACTTGAAAATTATTGATATTGTCCACTTAATTGCATATTGAATCATATTAAAGTTTGGATCCACACCCTCATGATATTATGGTACAATTATAGTGATCTTGAATTAAAAGAGGTAGTGTAGAAACTAGGCCTACTAGACTTTAAGTCTTTATTGGTAGAGACTTTATGGGCTTCCTAAATTATTGGTTTAAGGCAACTAACCACTTAATGAGAAACAACATCAATGATGAATTGATGGAGACAGTTTGGGTTATTTGAAGTTAATTAAGTTTTAAATCGACTTTGAATTTAAAAATATTGAATTGGATGAATTGGTTTTTAAAAATTAATTAATTAAAATAATATTAGTTTATTAAATAAATCAAATTTCCAACCGAACTACATTCAATCCATTGTCAACCTTATACATCATTAACCAATCCAGGTTTTAACAACTTTAATTGAAAACATTTCATCAATAACTGAAGGTGTTTTGCAAACAATATCTATATTGTAACATTCTTAATAGAGACTAATTAGTCAACAATGGCTGTGCAAAAGTCGGGTCAGTATTGATAAACGATGAATATGATTCAGCATCAAGCCTATTTAAATAGAATTTGGATCACAAAGGTCAAATTTTTTTGTATGAATCCATAATAATAATAAGAAAACTAATAATAACAACAATAATAATAATAAAAAGAAATTAATAATAATAACAACAAGAAGAAAAAGAATAAGAAATTACTAATGGAATAGCTATTTCATTTAACCAAATACGCAATGATTTTTTTAATAAAATAAATAAATAATTAATAAAATATAGAAAATGTATACTGTTTTGAAATGATATTATTCTTTAATCTATCTTTATTATGATAAGGTTGTATATTATTAACTCTTTAGATTTTACGTTCATATTTAAAATTGTTGTCGAATAATTATTGTTGTATTTAAAGATGATATTATAAGAGAAATAATAATGTTTAAAATTTGAAAATTGTTAATAAGTGTTAGTGAATATATAAAATAAATTAAGTTGGCCTCACATAACAATCTAAGTTATTATAGTGAAATGGTCACTTAACATAGTACAAGAGCCTTTGTGATTTAGTGGTGATGAGTTCAAATCTTACCACCCATCTATTATTTAGCATAAGATAGAGTGAACCTGTATAAGTTTTAAGTTTAAAAAATTTTTATTTAAAAAAGTGTGTTAGTAAATATATAAAATTAATTAAGTTAGCCTGATATAAACGAAGGGATATTAACGTTAAACGGTGACTTAACAATATGGACAGCCGTATTTATTAAAAGGTGTTTCAGCGGCGGTTGATACACTAGAACAGAGAATTTCATTGGCGAAAAAGGTCGTTGGGAGGGGACGTATCCTCCTGTACCCAAAAATTGTTGTGCTGCTGTTTCCTTAACATCAAACTCATTTATGGGATAGTCAATTTTGGGTCCAGGGTCATACGTTCGGTTGGGCGGTATTTACTGCGTGAGCTCTGAGCAGGTCAATTCTGCAGAGGGAGGAAAAGTATGCAAATAAAGTGGTCCAAATTTGACACCTGACACAGCATCGCCATCACGTAGTCCTTTCTTCGCTACTCGCCATAAATTGCATGCAGAAACCAAGTATTTTTTGACAAAGACTCTACGTAAATCTTTATTGCTATTTTCTATATTATTTATACTCTTATTAAAATAGTATTTGTTGTACCCTAACTTCATTAAAATAGTATTGATTGCACTTTAAAAATAATACTAAAGATGATGATAAAATTTTATTTGGTTTTTAAAACATAATAAGGTAAAAGTTATATTTTCAATAAATATTTTAACTGCTTTGGCATCTTGCATGTTAAACTCCTGCAAAACTTTATTGAGATAGTTCTCCTGGGTTAAGAATAACTTACCATCTTCTCGATCATATATATCTCCATGTTAAGAATTTTCTTTGTTGCCCCCAACTCTTTCATCTCAAATTTACCATGCAATAAGGCCTTCAAATGGTGAATATCTGTGACATTCTTGGCAGCAATGAGCATATCATCAACATATAACAGTAAATAGATGAATGAGTCATCATCTAACTTCCGAAAGTAAACACAACTATCACACATGCTCCTGGAGAAATCATGACCTAATATACATGAATCAAATCTCTTATACCACTGTCTTGGCGACTGCTTCAATCCGTACAAGAATTTCTTCAACAAGCACACCTGGTCTTCCTTTCCTGCAACTTCAAAATCTTTAAGTTGTTTCATATAAATCTACTCATCTAATTTGCTATGAAGGAATGTTGTCTTGATGTTAAGTTGTTCTAATTTTAAATAAAATATAGCAACCAACGCAAGTAATACATGAATAGAGTTATATTTCACCACTGGTGAGCAAACATCATTAAAATCAACACCTTGTATTTGACTGTAGCCCTTTGCAACAAAGCGTGCCTTATACCTTGCATTTTCAATACCTGAAGTGTCTTCTTTTCTTTTAAAGACCTGTTTGCAGCCAACAATTTTCTTACCCTTTAGTGGTTTCACCATAACCCAAGTATTATTCTTGTGCAAAGATTCCATTTCTTCATTCATGGCCACCACCTTATCAGCATCAACATTTGAAATTGCCTCCGTATATGTGGAAGACTCATTGTCTCCACTTGTTTCCTGTGCCACTGATAAAGCATATGTAACTAAATTTGCATACCTCTGTGGTGGTCGAATCTCTCGTCTTGATCTATCTCTGGCTGTGGAATGTTCTTCTTCTTCTGGTTTATCTTGAACATGATCAAGATCTAGTTCATTAGTTTGATCTATCTGATGTGTAGAAAACGTCTGTGAAGGATCTGAATTATAAATCTCTAACTCCACTTGTTTCTGTGTACTATCCTCTTTTTCTAAATTACAAGGATTACAAGACTATTTTCTAGGTTACAACATAGAGGACTCATCAAACGTAACATCTCTAATAATTACAAATTTAGGTGACTTGGGATCAGGACACTACAAACGATATCCTTTCACTCCTGAAGCATAACCAAGGAAAATACATTTCTTAGCCCTAAGTTTTAACTTTCCCTCATTTACATGCATATATGATGGACACCCAAATATTCTTAAAGTAGAGTAATCAGCAGAAGTACCTGACCAAACTTCCTCTAGAGTCTTGAAATGAAGAGGAGCACAAGGGGAGTGGTTGACAATGTAGCAAGCTGTTGCAATAGCTTCTGCCTAAAAATTAAGGGTCAACCCTGCATTAGAGATCATACACCTAGCCCTTTCCAAAAGAGTCTGGTTCATGTGCTCGGCGACTCCATTTTGTTACAATTCCTTCATTCTTGCAAAATTCATTGAATTCACCTTCACAAAATTTCAAATCATTATCTGTCTCTAACCGCTTAACATGTTTTCCTGTCTGCTTTTCAATCAAAACTTTATATTGTTTAAAAGTTAAGAAAACACCATTTTTATGTTTCAAGAAATACACCCAAACCTTCTTTGAATAATCATCAATAAAAATCAGCATATACCAAGCACCACTTTTAGATGGAGCACGAGAGGGCCCCCAAAGATCAGAATGAATATAATCCAAAGTACCTATAGTTTTGTGAACAGTTGAAGAACTAAAACTGACTCGTTTTTGCTTCCCAAAGATACAATGCTCACAAAAATCCATCTTACCAGTACTTTGACCACAAAGTAGGTCTCTCTTGCTTAACAATGTTAAACCTTTCTCACCTATATATCCCAAACGCATGTGTCACAATTTGGTAATGTCACTATCAGTAGAGACTGCTGCAGCATCTGTTACTTTAGATCTCTACAAAACATACTGTTAGGATTTATTTTAGATATATCCTATTTTTATTTTTGGCATTTTTATTGGATTTGGGACATACCATATATATTGAAGATTGCCCTCCTTTGGAAGTAGATGTTGTTTGGGATTTGAATTGGCATAATTCACGGTAGTTGATTTTATCCCTAATACTATCCTTATTTGAGATG
>JAOSBK010000003.1:35262485-35273438 GCA_027568895.1 Erythroxylum shatona
TTAATATACTTTAAATAATATTTATATGTATAAATAATTTTTATTACAAAATAAAATATAGTTAAAATTAAAAAATTTTATTTTTATTTTACCAAACAGTCAACTGTTTGAAACTCTTTCAAAAAAGTTATTTTTTAAATGAGTCAAACAATAATCTAAGTTATTAGAAAAGTTCTTTTTATAAAAGATCTATTTATTGACAAAAATTAATCAGGCTAAGTCTATGTTAATCATAACAATTATTGAAGTGATTATTTCAAAAGGTTTTGATCAGTAACAATAATTATTATAAATGGGTTTCATTTCAAGCTTATATTCTCCCATGGATCTCTCGGCAATATCAGGCCCACTTAGATAGGATAATTTTGCATGTTCTCTTCTCCAATTTTCTTTTACTTCTATGCTTAAATTTACTATTTAAAAATAATTTATTATTTTAGTATAATATCAAAAATATAAAAAATAAAATCTTCACTGACTTTATTAAATTATTTTAATATATAATTGATAAGGACTACTTTCTAATAAAATTTGTCGTAATAATTTTTTTTAAAACGAAGTAATATGTAGTTGTTATCTTGTAGATACACGCTGAATAAATCTTCAGATTGACATAATAACCTACAAATTATATAGATTTGATACTCTACATGAAACAAACTTTATACTATAGGCTCGATAAAAAAAGTACAAATAAAAATATTTAAACACAAGACATTTTAATATTATATACCCCACTCTACCAACCCGACTTCCTTTAAGAGGCAATCACTTAGAATCCTAAACTTTGAAAGAGAGTAGGACTAAACCCTTTTTTAGGGCCTGGGACAGCAAACATATGATGTACCTTTGTACCTACCTAGTCAAACTTAATCATAACATGTCTTAAAAGACACACCTCGCCTAATCTCCCTCTGATATATTCTTATTTTTTCTAATATTGAAAATGTGGCTCTTAAAGTTATTAGAGTTTATTTTCAAGTGAAAAAAATACATCAACAGTAATAATAATATCTAAAAATATGTAATTTTATCCCTATGTAATTGATAAATTGTCTTCATTAGACTTGTTTTTTAACTATAAACAAAATAGTATTAGACAATATTTTAAAAACTAAACCAAAAATTAAACCAATAAGACAGAACATTTAAGGATTAAAAATTTCAAACAGTGTTAAATAATCATAGAATCAGTTAAAGTTTAAATAAAATTAAAGAAGTTAAATATGATTAAAATAGATTGTTCTTACATGTTGAAGAATTTGAAGTTTAATTGAAAAAGAGATAATTAAATAAAAATTAGTTAATTTATTTTAGTATATAAAACTTATTAATTTATACAAATTGACTGATTAATTAATAAATTTACTAGTTTTTAACATCAAGAGTTATTAATAAAGTTAAAAACCAAACCGAAAAGTTAAACAATTCAAAATTTTTTAAATTGAATCAACTGAACTAATTGAGTTTTTTAATCATTGATATTATACAATTAACATATTATTCCAATATTTTAAATTAATTTTAAGTTAAGCCTATTATTTTTACTGTATAATGAGGAGTCTATAAATAAAAAAAGCTAATTAAATCGGTTGATAAAAGATGACTCATAAAATTTAATTTCAACAAATACAATAAAAAGCTACTCACTTATATTTTAATATTAGATAAAATATAGTCATATCAAATTAAAAATTAAAAACTCTTAATTAGTACATTAATTGTATAGGACAACTTATAAAATTCTAAAAGACTCACTCCTTAAGGAGTAAGGAAATATATGTGATTTGAAATAAAGCTCTATGACTTAGCAAACCTTTCCCAAAAAAAAAAAAAAAAAACAGGTAAGACATCTTTTTCTTTGCCTTGTATTCTCATATTTACAGGAGTCTTTGGCAAAAGTGGGAAAGATTCGTTACTAATACTAGATTATCATGAATAGTTTGTTAAACAACCAAAAAGGGATGACATAAGGTTCGGGTTTGGTTTTAAGTTTTAGTTCCGAGTTTCGAATTAAACATTTCGAATCTGAACCTAATTTAAAGTTTAGAAATATAAAAAAAGGTTCAAGCATGATCAAAGTGAATCGGATCTGAACTTAATTGTCAAGCCTAATATTAAATTTGATGTTTTATTATCAAGTTTTATATGAAATTGGTATAAACAATATTGAGTTTAATTCTAATTTTTATAAATAGATAATTTTTGTCAATATTTTTTCTAACAATGAAAATTATAAATAATGAGTCTTTTTTTGTCGAAAATAATATCTCTATTAATTAAAAATAAAATTGCGTATTTATGGGCCAATTCAAATTCTGGTAAGACTGAATTGGTTGTTGTTGTTGACTGTATATTTTTCGTTGTTATATGATAATAATAATACAAGCATAAGTATCTTTAGTTGTTCTCAAGTTGTCGTATTGTCTGGTTGTGGAATGTCGGGTCAGACCCGATTGCAAGTAATTGGGTAGTTCGATTGGATTTAAAGGTTAATTATGTCAAAAGGCAGTTTCCGCGTTGTTGCCATTAATGATTGTGATAGATCCAACTTTCTTCTTTTCTATATTTGCAATTGTATCCTTGCAAATAAGTCCTCATATAGTATTTACCCTTATCTTTTACATTTATCTTTTTCACTCCAAATATATATATATTTCAAATACTTTCCACAAATTACAAATCTCTCATTTAATTATTCTCTTGTACCTCAAATTTATGAAAATAACATTTTTAATTAGAAAAATCTACAATGATTCTCATAAAAAAAAATTATTGTCACTGTAAGTCGATATTATATAGGAAAATATAAGCATTTTTATTTAATTGTAATATTTAGTTTGGAGGAAGAGTCTTGGAGTAATTAATAAAATTTGATTATTTGTGTCGGTTCTTCAGATTAACCTTTTTATAAAATAAAAGAAAAAAATTGTGTACACAGATAACTTCTCTAGAATTTTATCAAACAACGAACTTTGTATATAAGATATTTTAAATAGAAAATTTTTAAAATATATTTAGAAATTAGAGAGTAATTACACAAATTATTTTTAGTAAACATTTAAGCTAATTTTTTGAAAATATTTGGAAGTTAGAAAGCAATTATATAAACTGAGTTACAAAAAAGTAATTATACAAATTTGATCGAGAAAGATGGGTCAAAAGTGAATAAAGGTAAATATTAGGGGTTGAAATCGAAATGAAAGAAAGAAAAGGGACCAAAAAGAAATATGAAAGAAGGGAGAATTATTTGAGACTAGTGGAAGTGGCATCACTTTTTAATCTTTTGATGAAATCTACTCGCTCTGGACCCGTCTTTTTTATCTCTATCGATTTCATGTGAGCTCCAAAGTCTTCTTCGTCTCCTTCTTCCTCTCTCTCCATTATACTCATTCCAGTTCATGTGATCAGTAAGTGACTACCCACTTCTCTTTTTCTAGTTTAGAATGCGTTGATTTGTAAAATTTTGAGATTTGGGTCTGGACGTGGTTATTTGAGCTAATCTGATTGAGTTTGGTGTCTTTACTTTTTGTGTTTACATCATTGCTTAGTCTGATTGATTTAGTACGGAATTCTAATTGAGTAGAAGGCTCAGTTGGGAGAGAGTCTTTGGATTTTAAAATCTTGCTTGCTCTTTTCTATTATTCAGGTTTTTTTTTTTTGAGATTGGAGATTCGTTTTGGACAAAAGGGTATTCTAAAGATTCGTTTTTTGGAATGAGTTTGGTCCTTGTTTTTATTTTGGCACATAGTCTTCACTAGTCATATCTTGATTGGTTGTTTATAGAAGGTATTAGCTTTGAGATGCAAGCATTGTCTGAGTTTTGCTTGGTGAAATTTGATTCTATTACTGTAATTCCAGGTGGGTTATAAAGGTAAGAAATGGTGGCTGAGTCTTGGTTTCGTAGCCTGTGGAAGATCCCACGAAGGCATGAATCTGTTCCTGATAAGGCATCGATTGGAGTTTTGGCGTTTGAAGTTGCAAGCTTGATGTCTAAGGTAGTCCACCTGTGGCAGTCTTTAAGCGATAAACAGATTTCTAAGTTGAGAGATGAGATACAAAATTCTGCTGGGATTAAGAAGCTTGTGTCAGAAGACGAGGAATTTATTGGTGGTTTGATTCGTGCTGAAATGATTGAGAGCACGGTACATGTGGCTAAATCTGTAGCTAGAATCTCAAAGAAATGTAGTGATTCTAGTTTGAAGAGTTTTGAGCATCTTTTCGATGAATTGCTCAAGATTGGTGCTGACCCATATGGATGGACGTTTACATGTAAGAAGATGGATAAAAAGGTTAAGAAAATGGAGCATTTTGTGTCGGTCAATGCTACTCTGCATCAGGAAATGGAAATGCTTGCAGACCTTGAACAAACTGTGAGGAGAATGAAGGGCAACAACCCTGAGCCAGATAATTTACTCGACTATCAAAAGAAGCTTGTTTGGAAGCAGCAGGAGGTGAAGAATCTGAGGGAAATCTCACTTTGGAATAGAACTTATGATTATGCGGTTTATCTTTTAGTAAAATCACTGTTCACAATTTTCAGTAGAATCAATAATTTGTTTGGATATTATCCCATGGTTTGTTCCGGAGACTCGACTGTTCCAGATTCTGATTATATCTATCGCGGTCAGTCAGTTTCTGCATTATTGCATCCTCCGGTGCACCCATCTGAAAATGCTGGTATTCCCAGATTCTCTTCTGGCCCCCTTGACAGGTTCCCTCTGAAATCAGGCCCGGTTACAAAGTCAAATATGACCAACAACTTCTACTCAGGGCCCCTTGGTAGCGCAGCCACCAAGTCGGGCCATAGTTCTGGAAGGAATACCAATGCAAATTTCTTTTCTGGTCCAATTGAGAGACCAATTGCAATGTCAGGTCCAATCTCTAGTACAAATAAAAGAAGCAAGAAAATTTGGCGGTCTTTTCGACCACCTTCTCCTCATATAAAGACACCTCATTCGAAAACAAATCGGCTCACTCAAGTTGGACCATTTAAAGGATGCATGGTAGCAGGAAACAATTCACCTGTCGCCAATTGTCACATTAGTTCAGCGGGTATTCAGTCTGGAATTCTTGATGTATCCAAGGAAAGTAATTCTGGACATCCTCCTCAGAGCAGTCTAACTCATGCCACCCCATCAATATTCAACTACCAAAGTAAGTTACTGGCTGCTCTTCCGGACACCCTTGGAGCTGCTGCTTTAGCACTGCATTATGCAAATGTTATTATTGTAATTGAGAAACTAGCTGCATCTCCTCACTTGATTGGCCATGACGCTAGAGATGACCTCTACAATATGTTACCAGAAAGTGTAAGATCTGCTCTGAGGGATAGACTAAAGCCATACTCAAAAAACTTGGCTTCATCAGTTTATGATACTGTGCTTGCAGGAGAGTGGACTGAGGCAATGGCATCAATTTTGGAATGGTTGGCACCGCTTGCTCATAACATGATAAAATGGCAATCAGAGCGTAGTTTTGAGCAACAAAACTTTGTCTCTAGGACAAATGTGCTTCTTGTACAGACCCTTTACTTTGCAAACCAAGAAAAAACAGAAGCGACGATAACTGAGCTTCTGGTTGGCCTAAATTATGTCTGGAGATTCGGGCGGGAACTCAATGCCAAAGCTTTGAAGGAGTGTGCCGGCAATAAGGTATTTGATGAATTTACGGAGTTAGATAAATAGAGCTGCTGTCATAGTTGTTGACATCACTGGCAAAATCCTGGTTGCACTCCCATCAAATGGATTCCAGGGTTGCCAATGCCCAAGACTTTGGCACCTTTCCCAGTCTATGAGGCTTCTCAATTCAATGCATACATTTTGTTTACGCTCCTTCTGCTGAGGAGATCAAGGCAGGGTCTTCACTGGAATTTCTTACACTATGTAGTATTATCAGCCGGTTGAAATTATATTTGAGCTCCCATATAGCTAGCTAGGTTTTACTTTTACTTATGGGTGGAGATTTTCCGCTGTTAGTTGCTTAAAGAAGTGGCTGCTTTATCCATTTTGTAAGCTGATGTAGTCTTATTAAGCTGCTGTTGCGTAATTTGTGTATATTCAGAAGCAATACCTACCTCTGCTTATTGTAAATTTGTTTTGTACGAGTTATAACTATTTGCATTGAGATGAACTTTCTGGTTTTAGTAATATTGTTGTATCTATGACTTGGTTGTAATAAACCTGCTTTGTCTACATCAGGTTTCTTAAACACATGTTGCTCTTGAACTTTTCATTTTTGCACTCGCCAGAATGGCAATAAACTTGTCAGTTCCACACAGCTAACTTCTGGCAAGATCATTTCTTTTTAGCTGTTTCATTGACTATTCCGTGGAAGTGATTTATGATATTATTGGTAATGAATGCAGTTCATAGTCTCAGTGATACTGTTGTTAGATCTTCATGGCTATTGATTGTAGTTGTAGAGAATCAGGATGACAATTTTGGTCCGGCTCGGCTGAGCAACCTGAACCAGTTCGGATCGTTTCAAACAAAATGACGCGGTTTTGATAAGTTATAATGAATGCAGTTCCTAGTCTCACTGATACTGTTTTTATATCTTCATGTATTGATTGTATTTGTACATTATCAGGGATGATAATTTTGGTCCGGCTTGACGAAGCAACACAAACCAGTTCAGATCGTTTTGGGACAAAATGATGCCGTTTTGTTAAAACTTGACAAAATGGTGGAAAACTTCCCTAAATACAGGTTTACTTTTTTCTCTAAATCCTGGTTTTCTAGCACTAGTTGTAGATGCATTGCATCTAATCAATCATCTGTCCTTTTTTCCTTGAAATATTATCCAAGATAGGGACATTTCCATTTTCCTGTCTTGTTCTGTTATGAAAAACTTTCCTCTCTATCACATCTCTTCTTCTTTTCTTGGATAAGATAGTAGTTAGATGAGGCATGGCATGTTAAAACTAAAATCTGTTGTTACATGTATTGTTTTAACCCAAAGATAATGACAAAAGGAACAGTAAAAAGGTTTTGTTAACAATAATGTTTAAAATGATCAATCAGAACCATAAACCAACAAACAGGAACATTAGAAAACTTGTGCAAAAGGACTTCATTTGTTGGCAAATCTTTGTCTTTATTTCTTTTGGTTTACCATTCAAAACTCAAACGGAAGTTTGAAACTTTTTTAAAAGGTTTTTTAATTTTAATGTTTAACTTTTTAAAGACTTTAATTAAATCATAATCATCCTCATCACATCTACTTCGAAATCTCGCAATATAGCGGAGTTTGGAAAGATTTTATTCTACGCAACCTTACCCTTATATAATATAGAGATGTTTCCAATAAACTTAATTTAATTAAATATTTTAAAAAGTAAATAATTTAATTAAATATGTGATTGATATTTAAAGAATTACATGACATTTTCTCCTCAGTATAATTTATATAACCAATTAAATGTATTTATTACAATAATTCTTTGTGTAATTTTTTAAATATATTTTTATTTTATATCAGTAAAATATTAATTAATTAAACTCAAACTCTTAAGTATGATTTAGTGATTTTTTTAATTTAAAGAATATTGTCTTACAATTTCAAGAAAATAATTAATTTTAATAAAAAAGGATAGCGTATTTTCATTATAAATTAAGAAAATTTACAAAAAATTGAATTAAAAATTTAGCGGTGAGGAAAGGTAAAATAAATCATTAAAATATTGTATATATATAAATAATTATTTTCTCAAATTAATTACATAAGTGTTTTATTTATGATAAAAATTTATACTTATTGCATGTGGATCTATCGAAAACAGCCTCTTTATTATATAAGGTTAAAGCTGCATACTATCTTATTTTTCCGATCTTCACTTTATTATAAAATTTAGGACCGAATCGTATTCATTTTCAATAGTATAAAAAAATAGTATCATATTGAGGAATATATAAGATTAAAATTAAAATTAAAAATTCTTTATTAATTGAGTTTAAAACAAGAGAGAGATTGGAAGGTCATTTCCTTTGAATGGTAAGTGAACCTCAAGCCTACGCCTCTGTTTCTCTCCCTAATTTCGCTATAATCTTCCTGTCATCGTCCTCTCTCTCTTTCCCTCTTCTCCTTCTTGTTCTTTCTCTCTCTGCAACCGTTGTTTGGCTTTAATGTCCGCGCCGAGGTCTCGCCGAACGACGTCGTTGAGAGACACCTCCAGTGATTCCGAGAAGTTGGAGGAGGCCACTGGAAGCTGGGACGATGCACTCGACTGGCTTAAGCTCGAGGTCCTCCAATTCTCTCACTTTCTTCGTCCTTGTTTCTTTTTTTTTCTTTTTATCTGCATTTTGATTGATTTGTCTCTTTTGTTTTGTTTGAGAACAGAACCCTAACACTCACTCATGCTCGGTTCCCCATCGTTCAAATTACAAGTGCTTGCTTGAGGCGGAGCGGGTTGTCGCTGAGGTTTGCCTTTCTTATGAATTATCTTTTCTTGAAGTCGAATCTGCAAGTGCAATTTCTTGATTTTCTTTTAGGATCAGAAGCTATTCTAGTTTTATTGCTTGGAGTTTTTAGGTTTATGGTGTTTAATTGGTATACGCATCAAGAATGTAGTTTAGTTTTGATGGAATAGAAGAAGTTATCAAAATTCTAACTTGCGCTGGTTTTGTGTTCGGTTGTTACTGTGCAAAGCCCACTGATCACGGAAACTACGTTGGGATCAAAAGAATCAATGCATCTTTGGTTCTTTCTACTATAAGTCAAGTATAGACATTCATTAAATGCTAGTTTGAGGCCATGTGGCATCGATTTTCATTTGCCGATCAAGTTGCTTGTTTCTTGATGTGTCACTAGTGGCAAGCAAACCAAAGATTTTGTCTTGTACTGGTTGATTTCTTTACTTTACCCATATGTTTGTGACAATATAGTTTGACTGGAATATTGACATGATAGATTGCCAGCTGTTCTAACATTCTGGCGATTTTTCTAAATTCAATGCAAATATGTTAAAGTTCCATAAATTTATATTAACCAGAAGAAGTTAACTGGTACTCCCATTTCTTCATAATTGGAGCTTACTCAACTGCACAATTACACAGCTATGTTTTACATCTAAAGATGCAAGTTTCTACTAATGCTGTTACTCTGCGAAGACCAATAAACTGTGATCGTTTACTCTTGTCAACACTTCTTCTGGTTACCACTATTTTGGTTTTGGAAGTAGTGGTTTACCCACCACTATAACTGTAATGGGGTATCTTTATATTATGATGTCGAAAAGACACCAAACACACTGCATCTTTTATTGTTGAAGCTGTAGTTCTAGTAGCTTCTTGTTTATGTGAATTGAATTTCAACGTCATATATAATTAGTATAAGCACATTATCTTGGGTCATCTCTTGATGGGGCGATTGATCATATATAATTAGTATAAGAAAAAGTATTGGGTCTTTACTTGATGGGTAGTAAATCACCAAAAGGTCTGGTTGGGTGGCTTGTTGAGAGTATACAGACCAGGCAGATTGCTAAAGCGATGATGTACAAAGTGCTATCCCAAACACTTTTTGACATGCTAGCTGGTTGGTATAGCCAATCCGAGCCCATATGTTTGGCTTGGAAGGTGATCATAAGCTTACTTGTCTAGATCTTTACATTTCAAGGATAATATGTTGAGCTTAAAGAGGAATTGAAGTGACATTTATAGGCCCTGCCAACTTTTAATGGAATGTACTTAAAATTCTAAGGGAAAATGTTGAAAAGTTATAAAGCCAATTTCATGTGATGTTCTAGGCTATGTGGAGAATGTTGACACTTAACTGTACACTTTTTATATTCTTAGTGATTTTAACTCAATCAGATCATGAAGGCCAATTAACTTAGTCCAAGTCCAATGATGCCATGGTTTGGTTAGAGATGGTATGTGTGTGGCCCTGTGGACATCCTGATTGAGCATTGCGTAGATGCACTTAACATTTGTTTCTTCATCTGTGTCTTCTGTAGGAATTGAATTTGCTTTTATCAGTGATTAGAATTTCTGCAATATTTGATGAGAAATTTTTTTACCTGTTCTCTTTTTGTAACTATTGGGCTTCTTTGGACAATGTTCGGATATGGACTTTGCTTTCAGGGACATGGTGTTGTGCTTGTTAATACTGATGTAGCTGGCATCTTGATAGTGACTAACTATCGTCTTATTTTTCTGGTAATTTTGCACTTTCTAACTCTTCATTCGGACATTACTCTGTTTCAGTTGCACACTTCAGTTGCATCCCATATTTTGATTTGTCTCTTTCCTGCTATTTTTTCATACAAACATGTAAGAAGCTAATGAATCAAGTTTCTTCATTATAACGAGGTGTGCACTTTGTGTTACTGCATTCTGCATGCATGCTTCACAAAGAAGTTGTAATTTTACTTTTTAATTCCTTTTCAAGAGTGAGGGAACTGAAAATGTCATTGAACTTGGAACAATTCCACTGGCAACAATTGAGAAGTTCAACAAAATTGTAAGTTGTTATTCTTTATTATGTTTATCAGATGAATTTGGTACTGCTTGTTTTTTGCATGTGTTAACTATTGTTAAGAATTTTTCTTTGATTCTCTACCCTGGGTTTTCATTCAGCCATATTATTGGTTGACAGTGCGTGCAATTTTTCTTTTTGGGTTGTATCTAGGTTGTTAAGATTCAATCGGCCCCTCGCCAATTAGACAAGACCCCTTCTCGTCGACTTCTGCAGGTCATTGGTATGCATTATACTGGTTCATTTCGTTGAATCTATTTCTCATTTTGTATCAATTTAACTTTTTTGCATTGTGGGAGAAAATATGAACGTGATTTGAGGTTCTTACTATATGTCATTTACTGTGTTAGCTTTTGTGAGTCTTTATTTGCATGCATAGACACATTCTGTGGGATTATGATAAGGACTTTTAGGAGAGCTACACCCAAAAGCTAGCTTATGAGGGTAGAGAGCCTAAAGTCCTTATAAATCCCA
>JAOSBK010000003.1:35342055-35357558 GCA_027568895.1 Erythroxylum shatona
AATAATTTTTTAAATTTAAATAATAAAACAATATTTGATTCAATAAAATATACTTAATACATTCAACTGATTTTGTCTACACGCATTAACTTTGACTTGGATCGGGTCAAACCCGAATACATAGGTCATCATTAATCAATAAGTGAATCAAACATTCATTAATAAAGTATATGAGCCAATGGCCCATTGAACTTATTAATGCTACTGTCCTTGCTGTAACTCATATGTGGCGTGGAGGTAACTCACCTCGATCCTTAATCGTGTGGTGGGGGTTTTGATCCCTCACTCATGAGAATGGAGCCCATTTTGTTACAAGCTATTTACCGCTTATTGCAAGCTCCCGTGATGAAGGGATTAGTCACCACGTCCAACAGGAGATATCTTGGTTGCACAAAAAAAAACTCATAAGATAGAAAATTAAAAATATAAACTCTTCTTAGTCATGCATTCCAAAATTAAAAATAGTATATTAAATTAAAATAAATGAATATAATCTTGCAAAAAGAAAACTCAATTATTATATTGGTAAGAAGAAAAGCAATAGACACTAATAAGAATAACAAATTTAAATTTAAATTTAAATTATATTTAAAACTGAGAATTAATTAATTTAGACAAATTATTATAATAATTTTAAAATTTTAATGTATAGGCTTTTATTATTATTATTTTTTTGAAACAGGCTTTTATTAATTTTTCTTTTTTATTTTTTTTTGAAGGCTTTATACGATGGTCCCTTGTTTCCCCACGCTCCTTTCCTTTACAGCTAATCAATGTCACAGAAAAGCATAGAGCAGAAACAAGATGCTGTTATCAAACCAAAGGCTACCGTTGTTTCACACCTCCAAATTGTATCTTTTCTATATCTCTCTAAATTATTATTTAAGTTTAATGTTTTAGAAATCCAAAAACTTTATTTTTTTAAATTTTTATTTTTAGTTCAATTTATTATAATAATATTTATTATTAAAAACAAATCAATTTATTACTTTATCAATAATAAATAAATAAATTTTTATTTAATAATTACTTTTTTTAAAATTCAATCAATTTGATCGATTTTAAAACTTTTTATTTTTAATTCGCTTTAGCTTAATAATATTTATTATTAAAAATAAATCAATTTATTACTTAATCGATCAATTTTTATAAATATATCAACTTTTATAAACTAAAATAAATAAATAAAATTTTATAAAATTTTCAATAAAATTTTGTTTAATAATTTTTTAATTTAATTTAATTTTCAATCAATTTTACAACATTCTAGTTAATCTTTTAATTCAATTTTTACAATATTAGTTATAATAATATTATAATTGCTCCCTTTTCTTTAATGGTTAAAATCTAATTTAAAATTTGGTTAGGTTTAAGCAATTTAAAATTGTATCAAATTCAACCAAGTTGGGAATATAATAATATTATTTTTATTGAATTTTAATAATTTTACAATTTTTTAAATATTAATTTTAATTAAAATTAAGATAGTCATATCGGAGCCGAAAGCAATTGAAAATCAAAATCGTTAGGAAGCAGAACACAGAAATATAGAAACAAAGACAACTATAATTGGCCGTTCTTTCTTCAGATCAGCCAAGCCTCTGATTTGTTCAGTTGAAATCTCCAAGTCCATTTTTCATAGAGCTGTAGAACAATGAATTCACATAATTTGCTTCTTGAAGAACCTATAAGGATGGCTTCTATTCTCGAGCCATCAAAATCAGTAAGCTTCCTGTTAATCTTCTGAAATTACAAACTTTTGTGAACTTTTTTTTTTTTCTTGACTTAATGCCACCGTTTGGACAAGCAAGATCGAGTCTTTTTCAGCTATCTTTGCTTGTTTGTTGATGTCAAGTAATTATCTTTTCAACAGACTTTCTTCCCTGCGATGACTAAGATTGTGGGGACACTGGGTCCAAATTCCAGGACTGTTGATATCATCTCTGATTGCTTGAAAGCTGGGATGTCTGGTAATATATGACCCCATCTCAACTTTTTGAGTGTACCCTTTTAGCAATTAGTTCTTTTGCAGTCGGTGCTCAGCAAAACCGACCCTGTTTTTGATCATTTGTCATTTCTTCTCTCAGTCGCTCGTTTTGATTTTTCATGGGGTGATAGTGACTTTCACCAGGAGACTTTGGACAATCTGAGGGCAGCAGTGAAGAAGACCAGGAAGCTTTGTTCGGTAAGCTTCTCCAAATTACATCTATGTAGTTCGTATGTAAAGGTTATATTTAGAGAGAAGGTTCTTATTTGATGAGCTTCGCGATGGCTACTTGTATGCTTTATATAATGTAATAGATGTAAATGGTCATTCTTTCTTGCTTCTGCGTGCCTAATATGTGCTTAATTTTGACAGTTCTTATTCATTCCTCATGTAAGTCGTCAGATTGAATGTCTTTAAGTTTTTTTTTCTCTGTTTAAAGAAAGTAAATGCTTATTTTGTGTATAAACAGCTTAACCTTTTTAAGGAAGATCCCCTAATTAATGGAATTTTATATAAGTATTAGGTAAATCTTGGAAACTATTGAAAAATTGCTGGTTTGTAAGCTAAAGATGGATGTGGTTCCAGTAATGGAAGTACGAATGCTGTATAGTTCTCACTTAGATCTCTCTGTTTAAATTTTGCTCCTTTCAATTCTTTTTTATTTTTATTTTTGTGCATAACTAAAGTATCTGCTTTTACTGGCTTTATATTTCTAACTAGTTGATAAATATTATGCCTAATTTTTGGCGTTTCAACTTGATTTAAACAATTTCCAGGTAATGCTGGACACAGTCGGTCCAGAGTTGCAAGTAGTCAATAAAACTGAACAGCCAATATCCCTTCAGCAAGATACAACTGTTGTGCTGACTCCTGATCAAGGCAAAGAAGCCACTTCAAATCTTCTGCCCATAAACTTTACAGGATTGGCAAAGGTAGGTGATCAGTCAATTTATTTTTATAAACTGATCTTGTCTTCATAATTGACCTCATATTAAGTCTGGAAATGTTGAGGGATTCTTCTTTATGGTTGTTTAACACAAATAGATGTTTGGTAGGAGATGAATCAATAGATGAATGGTTTAAGAGCTATAGTTTGAACTACTTGGAAAAGGGAGTATGGAAGAGAATTGAATAGTAAGTGCTGACTTTGCAACGTTTTAGTTAGTTATATGCTCAAGAATGCTTCGGTTGCCGTGGTTTCTCCATGTACTATTGCTCTCATTTTGGATTTCCTGGTATCTCACTTCCTCTCCCCCTTATTCCAAATTTGTAAAATCTAAGGTCATGTTTTGGGTCTGATATTGGCTCCATTTTAATTACAAGTTTGTTGGCACCCGTGCAATAACTAGAGTTCAATACTGTCTTTGCAGGCAGTGAAGAAAGGAGATACAATATTTATTGGTCAATACCTGTTTACAGGAAGTGAAACTACCTCTGTGTGGTTGGAGGTAAGGATGTGGTTGAGAATTTTTTTTAGGTCTTAAACATATTATGAATGTTTTTCTGCAGGCTGGAATTGATTGATTGAGACATATCAAACCATATGCCCTTCTCACTTCTTTACAAGAAAGAAATACTTGAGCTTGCTTGTTGACTTTCCATCTCAGCTACATCAACCTAACCTGGCTTTGAGCTTTCCACTAGTTTCAATTGTATCAGCAATTGTATCAGCTTATTGTTTTTTTTTTTGGGTTAAAGTATCAGCTTATTGTTTAATATACAATAGTTGTGTTTGACGGAGTTCCAACTTGATGATGCAGGTCACTCAAGTAGAAGGTGAAGACGTGGTATGCCTGATAAAGAACTCTGCAACCTTGGGTGGACCACTTTATACTTTGCATGTCTCCCAAATTCGTATTGAACTGCCTACACTCACTGATGAAGACAAAAAGGTTCGTCTTTCTTCTTTTTAAAATTTGGGTTTGTATCAGCTTGCTTCAAGAAGCTCTTTCTTACCCCTTGTCAAATGTATCCCAGTTGAACGTAATTTGTAAATGGTTTTTGATTACTATTTCAGAATGCTAATTTCTCAACTTTTGCTTACTACTAGGCAGGGATTGAGGTTATAATCACAACTTAAAAGAAGTGGTTGCTCTTCATTCAATGAAAATCCTGAAAGAAACCTTAATCAGTATGGAAATATATAATACTTGTTAAAATCAAACTATCTTGACCTTTGTACGCAAGTGACTTACATTCCTTTTACACAACTCGTTTGTGAAAATTTGGTTTTTTCCAGTTACAAATGTCTAAATTTCTCTCTCTCTTAAATTCATTCTTGCTTTTTTTCTGAAATGATTCACCACATTCTCTTTGTGTATATCAGGTCATTAGCACATGGGGTGCCAAAAATAATATAGACGTCCTTTCACTTTCTTATACCCGACATGCAGAAGATGTTCGACATGTAAGGATTTCCATGCTGAAAGTTTTCTTCTTTTATAATATATCAAACTTTTCCTTACCTCTATTTTCCATTGCTATTACAAATGAACTTCTATAGTAATTGCTAATTTTATTTTCAGGAAGATAGTTTTCTTGATTTCATTAATTTATGACAGGCCCGTGAATTTCTGAACAAACTTGGGGACCTCCGACAGACACAAATCTTTGCAAAGATTGAAAATGTAGAGGTTAGATCATACATAATCAACACTTGGATTATATAATATGTGCTCAAATTTGTTTTGAGATAAAACATTTCTCTTCTTGTCTTGTAGGGGCTAAATCATTTTGATGAGATCCTGCAAGAAGCAGATGGCATCATCCTTTCTCGAGGAAATTTGGGAATAGATCTTCCACCAGAGAAGGTTTACTTTTTAAATTCTCTATTGTAATAGTATGATGTGACATTTCTGGTTTTACAGTTACATAATAGATCCTGATATGCCATTTATTACACTATTAGGAGAGATTGTTTGTCAACAGTATAGGGGAACTTTGGGTTTTGAATGTTACTAACAAGGCGACATTGAAATATCTTTTTATTTTCTTGGTGATTTTGGAAATTAATATTTAACATGCGTTGAGGTTATTCTTTAAGTAATAGACCAGAAACTGATACCAAGAGCCATGCAAATATGGATTTATGTGCTTGTGAATGGTTTCAGTTGTAGGATTCCAACTAGGTCTGAATCAGAATCACTAAGTATACAAATTTGTCGTGCTGAAAATTGTTCTCTTGATTTATTAGGTGTTTCTGTTTCAAAAAGCTGCTGTTTACAAATGCAACATGGCTGGAAAGCCTGCTGTTGTTACTCGAGTGGTGGACAGTATGACTGATAATTTGAGACCTACTCGGGCTGAAGCGACTGATGTTGCGAATGCAGTGTTGGATGGTAATATTGGTCTTATGTCTTCTTCTCTACTTATGATGTGCATAATTCTGTTCTGAGAAATGTTAATCTACTGCCTATGGCATCGCAACATTTCTTTAGGCTTGCTCACCTAGTTATGCTATTACTGTTGTCTACCAAACTACTATCAGTTATTGACCCTTCATTTTTCTTGTTTATCTAGGGTGTGATGCAATTCTTCTAGGTGCAGAGACCCTTCGAGGAATGTACCCTGTTGAGACAATTGCGACTGTTGGGAAGATTTGTGCTGAGGTAAGGCTCTAGTAGCTTTCTTCAACTCCTTTTCATATCATCTTCTCAAAATTTCACCATGCTCCTTTCTGTGTGTAACAAGCAGTTGCATACATAGTGCTTGCTTACTCATACAGATACTTCTTCTAAGTTATGTCTATTATTGCTTTTATGCTCGGTCCATGCTTCTCTCAATAGCATTTTCATTTTGATCCATGCTCATTGAAAGAAATGTGTGAGCATACTCTTATGTGGCAATAAAGAAATTGGCATAGGTTCGATTAAACAGTATCTTCAGTTTTCCTTCTGAGGAAATACTTGAAACACTTGAAGCCATGAACCTACTTTTTCTGGCTGGTGATAAGCAAATTGGCTTAGTTTTGGTTCATGAGTTTGATTTTTCTTCTGAAGAAGTAGTTGAGAGACTTGACCTCTTGATCCTTCACATTTGAAGCCTGCTGATCTATTATCATCTCTAATATTATCAGACCAAAAAGTTTTGCTCAATGTGGTGGTCTTAGCTGGAAGATGATTACCCAACTAGTTATGGTTTTGGGAAGTGGACCCAGGTACAAATAGAAACCCTCCAATCGAGTTAGTGGCTAGCTGGCATGGCCTCCCTGATTATCAAGTCATGTTGGAATTACTTGTCTTTTGGCATAATTTTTGTACTGTTTACTATGAGAGGACAATCTATGGTTCACTATAACTATAGAGTGGCTATACAGGATCCTGGTCGTTATACACTCGCTGTTTTATCTTGATATTTATCTCATTGAATTATTATTTTGATTCCATAATTCTGCAGGGTGAGAAGGTTTTTAACCAAGACATGTATTTCAAAAAAACTGTTAAGCATGTTGGAGAACCAATGACCCATTTGGAATCAATTGCTTCCTCTGCGGTATTCATTTATACTGTGTTTCACTCAATATCTTATACAATGCTGTCAGTTGCACAATGCAATGTCCTGTGTTATTTGATTGGTAACTTCCTTTCACTCTTTTGGTAATCTAGGTACGTGCAGCCATCAAGGTCAAGGCTTCTGTAATCATCTGTTTCACTTCATCTGGAAGAGCTGCAAGGTTCTTGCTTACCTTTTCCTTTCCATCATTATTGTTCTTACGCATCACATTTGTTTATCTAGATGCAAATACATGTGTAATATATTCTGGGTCATCTAATTGTAGTTTTTATCGGATGATCTATGAATTTGATGTCAAACTGTTGTTTTCTCAATCAGGTTGCTGGCAAAGTATAGGCCACCAATGCCTGTGATATCCGTCGTTATCCCTCAGTTGAAGACAAATCAACTGCGCTGGACATTTACTGGTGCTTTTGAGGTATGCCATTGATTTCTGGTACGACAAGCGTTGAGGTCCGACATTGACCTGAACGAGTGTAGCATCTTTTGCTACCCATATGGTTCGTTTTAACGTACTCGATTAGTCGTCCACAACAGTTGGCGTCGTCATCCTCTAAGCTTATTATTCCTCGACTTCTGTGCAGGCAAGGCAGTCACTTATTGTCAGAGGACTCTTTCCATTGCTTGCAGATCCTAGGCATCCAGTATGTATTACTTGTGTCATCTTCCTACTGTTTATCTTCTTGTTCTTTTTCGTGGTGACCTAGTGGCTCTGTGAAACTCTGTTGAGATTAGTTCTTATTCTTGGCAATCAACTGCCAAAATGAAAGGGTAAAGGCCAATATGAGGTATATATTTAGCAACAAATGTGCATTTTGGTGAAGGCAGACTAAAATCAAAAGGGATTTCACCAAATAACATGATATCCTCTTTGAAATATAGCTTAAGTGATGTCGTGACGTCTCTCATTCTAGTGCTTCTTAGTCTCACTGACATTTATGTTTTCAATTTGAAGCTTTTGTTAATTACATGACATGCATTGGCTTGGTGTTTCAGGCGGAGTCAAGCAATGCAACCAATGAATCAATTCTGAAAGTTGCTCTCGATCATGGCAAGGCGGCTGGTGTTATAAAGTCGCACGATCGTGTCGTCGTTTGCCAGAAGATTGCTGACTCCTCTGTGGTTAAGATCCTTGAGCTTGAAGATTAGAGAAGGCGTCTCTTTCCAGCATCACTTTTGCTACAAAATAAAGTAAGACATTCACTTGCAAACAAACTTCTGTATTATGGCGTCTATACAAGCCAATACCAGGTTATGCTCTCTATATGCATACTATATACAGTTCAAGTAATGAATCAGATACTGCCGTCCCAGAACATGTATCCGTACGAAACAAAACCCGAAAACACAGGAGAAAATGAATAATCGTACTTATCCTGTACAGCCTCTTCCTTCGGTTTTCTAATGAGAAATCTGGCAGCTGCAATTGATTCATGCTGCAGTGAAAGTGCAGGTTTGGCTATGAAGAGCAAGGAAGAATATTCCTCGAAGTTCCTTTAGTTTAATGCTTGGAAAATGATTGCCCGTTTCAGAGACTTAGAAGTAGGTCGAATCACGACCAACTACAAATTGAAAATCCATCTTTAGCATGAAATGTATGTAGCCCCTGGAGCTCCAAAGCCTGGTTTCGAGTCTTAAGGCTTTGCCAGACAGGGCAACTAAGAACTTAGTTTTAAAAGGTAGTTTCGTTAATATTTTATCAATATAACCTAAAACATGTGAAAATTAGCATTTAAAGTGACCAAGTGACTAAATGTAAATGGAAATTAAAGCCTTGCATGGCTACAAAATTTATTGATTCAACAGTGATATGATTCTCAGCACTTTCGCGTACATTATTCTTGAAAGATAAAAGACATGGTTAAGAAAAACATTAATGAAGTACAAACCTAAGAAAGGCAAGGCCTTTGTATCAATTGACAGTCAGAACAATTCCATTTGGACTAAACAGGTTGATGCCAATAAATACCAAAATTTTGGAAAAAACTTGTACAGCACAACAAATTGTAGCAGCAACAGAGTCATGGAAGAAATTAGCAGGATGCTTTGGGAAATCCATAACTTTTCATGAATATGTGAGCAGCCATGGCTGGTTCTTCAATAACAAACCTTTAATTTAGGAGCTTTCTCAGAGAAGAAGCCTTCGAATATCACTGAAGTTAGAACGCAAAGACGAGAGGAATGCACCTGAAAATTAAGGAGGATCACAATCACTTAGCAGCCACCAAATCACAAGCCAAGAAAACAGAAAATGCAACAAATCAGATTCAGGTTCTTCAAAAACATTAACATCTCAAACCTCCAACTTTGCCATCAAAAACACGATGGTCAGCTGATAAAGTCATGTTCATCTTGTTGACAATTACGGGTCTTTCTGTTCCTGGTAGAAAGATATCAACAATGTAAGTTCCAGGAAAGCAGCCATTAGTGCAGGAAGAATTTACGGGCTGCAAATGATTACCATCGGTTCCAATAAGTGGTTCAACAACTTTGTTCCCTCTACCAACAGCAAGTATGCCAGCCTGCAGTAGAATATCATATAAGCATAGAAAAGATACCTTCTCATCCACTTAGCTATGACTTTCCAAATAAATGTCCATCTAGAAAACACTGTTCTCATTCATAGTGCCCTTTTAAAACTAGTTGGTAAAGGAGTTACAATACAAGAGAGCCCAAGGTGGCATACCCAGTAGTGTCTGCAACCAGCTTCAATCAGACATATATCACAGACGTCACAAATAGGAATTTTAAGACTGTCCGCACATCAATGATTCAATAAGTGCAAAAAATGACAACTTCGGATGTTAAAAGTTAACAAAAGAGTTTTTTATTATTTCAAGCGAAACATCTCCAAAGATTAAAAAAAAAGTGTACAACACATAGTACATAGTAAAATGACACAAACATAGGGAGAGATAGACAAGAAAGAAAAGAACCTGTGGGGGATTTATTATTGCGGAAAATTGATCGACCGGATACATTCCAAGGTTCGAAATACTACAGAAATATGAAAACAATTCAAGGTTATTTCTTCTGCTGTCTTTTTTTCCATAAAAGACTGGAAGAGAGAGAAAAGGAGGAAAGGAGGCAGTTAATACTAAAAGCAAGCATTTGACAAGACATGAATACCTGAAAGTTCCACCTTGAAATTCATTTGGTGCAAGCTTCCCTGCACGAGCTTTCTCGGCCAGTTGCTTTACCTACAGGTTCATGGAACCAAGAATAAAATGAAGATGAAAATTAGTAATAAGGACCTCACTTTTGAAGGGCATATGAATAGTAATAACACAATGGATAGGAAAGAAAATAAAAGTAATAACAAAGAAAGCTAGTTTAATTGAAGGGTAAATTCTAAGTCTCTTAAGAGTAAGAACGTCAAGGCAGTGTTCCCCATTATCTATGCCTCTATGCGGCCACAAAGACAAATGCAAGCTCTAAACAGCTTATTTGTTATGAAGGAGCATCCCATATGATCCAACAAAAAATGGTAATTTAACACTTGCTGAAAATTACCTCTGAAGAAATTGCAGAGATGGATTTCTGATCCGCATTCCTGACAATTGGAGTCATTAAGCCCTACAAAGGAAATAACACACCGTGAAGCTTGATAAACTATGCACCCCTAGAAAAGTACACCTAAAGCATCATACCTTCTCTGTAGCTACTGCAATTGATAAGTCAACAGAGTCGCATAAAATGAGTTCCTCTTTCTCAACATTCCAGTAAGCTGCAATATTCATGTAACAGTCATCAATATCACAAACTTATTTTTTAATCTGTCACATCATAATAAGCAAGGGGAGGGTGCCTGACTTTTCACATCTTAGGGTAAATCACCATCTGTGTGTTGCAGGAGCATCAAATGACTTGATTATAGATATGTAAACTTTAAACACAAATCCATCCTAAAATAGCTTCCACATTATGTATAATATTCGAAAAATATTGATAATTTGTTATTTATCCTATCAGCAAGCAATGTCATCAAGTAAAAGCCTTTCTGTTGAGATTCTATCTAGAAATAATCTCGAATATTAAAGAAGTCCTTTTCTTTATTAGGATAGTCATCATATATCTTACCATTGGCCTCTGGAACATTTCGCAGTGCAATTGCAACAGCTTTAATAACAATGTCATTAACTGAAACTTTAATGTCATGTCTCTCTGTAAATAAAAAAAGCACCAACATGTGACCCATCTATCAGAGTATAGTCATCCAGAATAAGTAAAGAACAAAAGAAAAGTCTAAATTCCATACCTTTAAGTTCCTTTCTGAAAGAAAGAAGGGGATCCAGTACAACATCTGAGAGTCAAAGTTGATATATCAGAACAGAAGTGACTGACACTTATATAGACACATACTGCTTTTTTGAAGCATTTTACCTGTAGATAAGTACAAATGTGGTGTACTCTGCTTTGATTCCAACAACCTTCTCGCTATTATCTGCAAAGCAATTGAGGTTTAAGCACAACAACACTCAAAAATAAACAAGTTCAAATCCATTGAAGTCAAATAACACACACAACTCATGGAAGTAAAAAGCTGGAAAGCCAAGTCAGAAACATCTAAAGAAATAGAAGGAAAAGAATCTAAAGTGTCTAAGAAGAGTTTCAAGATTTTGTTTTTTCTTGGCAAGTGTCAAGAATATATTGCACTTCAATGCCTAAGGTTCATCTAGCTTCATGGACATTGATAACATTCCAGCTTAATCTACCTTGCGAATTTGAGAATTTGGTTGATCTTCAAATGAATCTGACTGTTGTAGTTGAGATTTTGATTCTGGTAATGCCGTCTTTGAAGGTTGTGGGCCTTTTGGAGGTGATGGAACTTTTGTCTCCTTTGGTGAAGATTTTCTTGAAGTCGCTTTCCCTGACTTGATTGCATCCAGAACATCACTCTTTAGCAGAGTACCATAAGGGCCTGATGCCTTCAATGATGATTCATCCAATCCATACTCAGAAATCAGCAATTTTGCAGATGGACTTATCTTTGTAAAACTGCCCTTCTTTTCTCTAGGTTCACTTTTAGATTCATGATGGGTTGACTTTCCTTCTTTTGTACTTACTGAACCACTGGCAGAATTCTTTACAGCTTCAATATCTTGAGGATCTTCAACCTTGCAAAAAGATCATAAAGATAAAATATTGAATTAGGCAGCCTTATCAGTGTCAAGTAGCACCTACACAAAATAAGTATCAGATGAAGAAGCTGAAATATTCCAGTTTACTTAACAAAAAGCAATCAACCACATGAGCAAAATTACTAACTTACTGTTATTGCAATAGGTTGTCCCACGGCCACTTCCTTGGAACCTTCAGGTGCCAATATCTTAGCCAGATACCTACATGTAACATTACTCAAGCAACAAGATGTTAAGTTCCAGAACAGATTTCACAAAACTACTGACAAGCAAATGCTATGGGGTTACACATGTAGTAGCGCTAATTACAATAACAAGCTCAAAAAGGTTGTAGTTAACTGGCTTCTATCTGTACACTGAGTTTGCAACAGAACCCTTTTCATTCTTGCAAATACCTAGATTTCTAATTTCCATCTCTCAGATACCCCTATAGTTGTCAAACCTTGGTTGGTTTAAGGATTCAACAA
The DNA here is from genome assembly GCA_027568895.1 of Erythroxylum shatona. Classification (NCBI taxonomy): domain Eukaryota; kingdom Viridiplantae; phylum Streptophyta; class Magnoliopsida; order Malpighiales; family Erythroxylaceae; genus Erythroxylum; species Erythroxylum shatona. Next base: position 35,354,163 of record JAOSBK010000003.1, read on the forward strand.
CCATATGACAGTGAATTGAATCTCTTCCACAAAGCACAAAAATTCGAATCAGCCTATTTTGTATTAATGATTTCAGTGTGATATTCCAAAAAGGTTTCACCCAAGTTTCCTTCCTACATTAGTTGCCATTCGATCGCAAAATGTTATTTTTCTCCTTTATTTATTTCCATTTTTTCACGTAACTGATCTTTGTTATAGCTGTTTAACACACAGGCTACCTCTGTGGTGCCACTGATCATAATGAGAAGATGTGTATTAGTATTGCACATAACAAAACCAGGTTACAGAGTCAGCAGTGCTGTCACATAAAAGTATATGATTTTATATCTTAAAGACAAAAAGAAGATTACCCCTCTTCAAGAGTTTCAAATTCAAGAGTAGCTTTGTCAGTCTCTATCTCACATATGATATCGCCAACTTCTATCTGAAAGTGGGAACATAAAGAAAACATGGCATGGTGATTTGGTTCTGAGAGGACAGAATGTACTATAGCAGTAAAAAAGAAAAGCCATGTTAGCAAACTAACCTTATCTCCTTCCTTTTTCCTCCACTTGGCAATGTTACCCTGGTCCTGCAAATTAATCAAAATCACATTACTATTCAGCTTGTAAAGAAAACACAATCTGTTGGCAGAATGGAGCAGCAATGCCCCTACCATTGTTGGTGATAATGCTGGCATTCCAAGAATAGTATGAGGAGGGAGGTCCGAAGTATCGATTGCAGAACTTGTTTCTTTTACACCCTCATGTTGGATATCATGTTTAGTTGATTTTTCATCCTTAACCTCAGATCCGCTGCTCACAGATGCAGGTACATTTCGGATGTCATCTGCATCCTCAACCTTGAAAAGTTGACAAATAAAGAGTCCAAATTTATTCATCATGGCAGAAAAGGAAAATAAAAATTCATAAGGTGAATGTAAGTACCCAAGAAATAAACTGAGGCCAAAAACTTAAATGTAAAGGCAGACTACTAAGAATAGCATCATAATTCCAATCTATTTTAAAAAAATCTGAAATAGGAAACTATAATGATTTCAATAAGTGATAAGAGAGAAGAGGATCCTTGCAGTCCAACAGTAATTGTACTATGTGAATGAATAACTTTGTTGCACAAAGTCCACTGAATTTCCAAGAAAACTGGTTACGAAATTCATCACATTTACCGTAATGGCAATGGGTTGCCCTACAGGGACGTCTTTTGAACCTTCAGGTGCTAGAATCCTAGCCAAAAACCTGCACTGGAAGAGCACCAATCAATAAATAGTTCCTATGCAATAAACCTAGGTAGCTCATGAAAAGCCATCTTGAAGAAGAGTCACGTCATTAAACTATGAAAAAAATTATATAAAAAAAGAAAAGGACACAGCAAGAAAAAAATAGAAATGCAAATGAAAATAAACTGAACCAAATCAGACCTAGACCCAGTAAGAAGAATACTAGGGAACACAGTCAAAAGATCAAACAGTTGGAGTCAAGCTACAAAAACTCTGATCCAGTATCACATTTGACGTACAACCTATTATATAGATCGAGCAAAAAGTAAAAATCTAAAAGAGGTCCACACATGTATATAAAGCCAATGGAAAGAATAACTATGACCATAAATCAAAAAGTATTATGCAAATAGGCAGAGCAGACAAAGGTCCCAGGTTTCCATATCAAACAGACTACTGAAAAGTTTGAGTTTACAGTAGTCATGTGTTAGATCATCTAATTACAACCCTGGAGTCGGTATTTCCAGTTTACCAATTCTCACTTCAACCAGTCAAGTAACTGGTTCTACTGCCTATGGTAGAAATGCATAACTTTCCGACCGAAGTAACAGGCAGAAAATCTCTTAGATTAATCATACCAAGAATCATAACGAGAGATAACTAATCATGAATGAAGATAGAAAAGTAAAGGGAAAAAGAGCTACCCCTCTTCGAGACTTTCAAACTCAAGTGTAGCTTTATCAGTTTCTATTTCACATAGTATATCGCCCACTTCTATCTGTTAAGTTCAACATTTCCAGAAATCAGAATACAGGATTAGATCGAGAAGGGATGAATTCCAAATACTGATTTCATCTTTGACAACAGAAGGATCAATCCGTTTCTTTTGAATACTTCACCTTATCTCCTTCTTTCTTCCTCCACTTCGCTATGTTACCTTGAGTCTGCAAAATTGCAAGTTACAGAATGTCACAATACAAGAAAAATTGACGAGAAATATATGAGAATTTTAAATATTTCACCATGAGTGAAAATCTCACCATTGTAGGAGACAAAGCTGGCATACCAATGACTTCGTGTGGTGGAAGATCTGAAACAGAAGACAGCTCAGTGTCAGATACAGAAAAGGCAATACGTGATGCCTACTGGCATTTGAAGAATAACTCAATATCAAAATAAATAAATGTCAACAATTCAACCTCATTTTTCTTAGCCTAGGGATACATAAAAGGAACTTAAGATAAAATGCTAATAAGACCATGATGATAAGTACCTGCAGAAGAAAAACGCCGGACACTAATTGGCAACTGGTGAAACGAACAGATTACATCAGAAAAAAAGGCATATCTGATTTGAAATGACTGAAAAATTCAACACCAACCTTGAGCTTCAGATATTTTTCATGCACTCCAGTTGGCATTGACAGAGAAGCCCGCCTGACAAGTACAATCAAAAGTGAATTGCTCAAAGAAAAATAAGTAAAAATCACGAAACCCGCAAATTCAAAATCGATGCAAACCTCAACACGGAGCCATTGCCATCCGCTACAGTATGGTGCAAATCACAAAACCTGCATGGACAAGTAGACAATAACTACTGTTGAAAGTAGTAGAGCATCTCAAAACATTATTACTGCACATATAGAACATCACAAAGTGGCTAAACTTTCCATCTTTTTCACCAAAATTTGTCTAATTACTTGATTTTTTAAAACATTTTCCTCTGATGCACATATCCTTGACTAAAACCCACCTCCCAAAATCTCCATTTTCCCAACAAAACCCGAATCAAAATGCAAACAAATTACAAAACCATCAAAAACAAACCAAAAGGCAGTCTTCGCAATTAATTGGTCGAGTGATCTTAATTACGAAAAAAAAGAGAGAAGAATACTGAAGTACCGAGAGAGGGATCGATACAGAATGCGAGCTTTGAGCAGAGAAGGTGCCCGTGAGATCACCGGATGCCTGAGACGTGATAGCGCCATAACTCTTCTTTGACTAACAATGGCGAATCAATACTCAGAAACAGAGACACAGGCTGCTCTGTACTACGATCCTCCGTGTTGTTTGTTGGACTTTTATTACAAATTACAATACCAATTTCCTCTTCTTTTCTGCTTTGGTTTTCCTGTGTACAGAGCAGGACTGGCAGGTCCAAGAACACGTGTATCTCTACCT
>JAOSBK010000003.1:35394312-35406848 GCA_027568895.1 Erythroxylum shatona
TTGGATTACGATTGCGTCATTAGAGTGTACAGATTTCCAATCGATCAAAGTAACAAAGAAAAGAGTTGACAATTTCGCTGTGATTCGAAATTAATAAATAAAAATCAAATTAAATAAAATTTCTACAGAGCTTATTCAAAATTTTTAATTTTAATTTAACTCTTTTAAAATTTGAAATTTGAACTCAAAATCCTTTAAATTAAAATTAGGGATGACAATGGACTAACTCGTGGGTCAGCTTTATATATTTTCAATGGGTCAGCCCAGATTAATACGTGACTCAATTATTCTAAATAAAACGTCAAAAGTTAGATCTTGGACGGGCTTGGGCTGGGCATCTCAAACTCGGATTCATTTAAAAATTGTTATTTTATGCTTTTAATTTAAAAAAAATTAGCAGGACTGGGCATGGGTCTGCCCATTGCCATCTGTAATTAAAATTGAAGTTATTAAAATATTTTAAATTAAACTTAATTTTCATACTAATGATTGGAAAACTTAATTAATTTGACCGATTTAATCGTAAAAATTTAAATCGACTAATTTTTTATTCGATTTATCTTAATAGTTATTGTTATTAAAAACAATCAATTTTTATAAAACTAACTTATTTACAACAACTATAATAAATTATTTAATTTTTATTTAAAAATTACTTTCAACAAAATACTCATATTTTATTGCTTTTGAAACGAAACTCAGAGAGGTTTGATAATATACAATCTTACCTCTATATAATAAAGAGACTGTTATCGATAAATCTGCATGTAAATGAGACAATTAAATTAAACCTTTAAATCTTGATTTCTTGTCCGTTTAATTTTTTACAACATTACTTTAAGGTGGACCCAAATCCAACCTATACCTATGTCAATGCTAGCCACAAGAACTTCCCACCATTGATAGACCAGGACCAAGTGTCATCTACTAGTGGTGGGTTTGTACATCAATCCAAGCAGCCTAATGTCTACTCTAATAAATGCATGTTTTCTTGCTGGAGCATTATACTTATCCAAGAAAGGATAGCTTTAAGCATATGGTTATTTATTAATAGAGGATATGATGTAATGTCATAAGAAATTGCCAAGATAAGCACTCAAAGCTTTTTGGTTGTCAATTCAACATAAAGTCATCATTCTACACCTACCCTAACTTTATTAAAATGTTTATAAACAAATTAGAAAATAATTTCAAGTATTTTTTATTAATAAAATAAGAAATTTTATAATTACTTTATCGAATGAGGATAATTTATTATATAAAACTAGGTTTAAGAGTTTAATTTTATACTTCATTATAAAAATTGAAGATAACTACGTGTATTTTTTATGATTTTGTTTCCTAAAAAATCTCTAACAATTTAATAATGTCAAAACATGATCATCTTTGTTAAAATGATACATACAAGAAGGATTTGACATAAAAACGAAATGAGAATGGGTTGAGTTGGACTCAGGCTTGGGTTGGGTCCAACTTGAGGCCCAATTGGGTCGGAGGCAGCCTGAACCTCAATTTAATTTAACTAGACCTAATTTTTTTAAAGTTGGCAAAATGATATCATTTTTAACAAACGATGTTGTTTTGCATGTAAATATCGGGCTTCGAGTTGGGCAAGCCCAACTTGAGGCCCTTTTTCTTTAAGGAAAACTGGTTGACTTAAAGCTTGCCGAACTTAAGCCTAGTTTTGATCCCTAATCAAGCACTATTTTCTTAACCTAAATTCGAGCTCAATCAAACTTGAGTGACTCAAAGTTCGATCCGGTTAGGACTCAAAGTTATTTTTATTAAACATTTTGACTTTTAGGTCGAAAGTAGTTAGAGCACTCTGAGTTCAAACTCAACTTAAAATATGAGTTTGATCTAAATACGAGTTTGATCTAAAGTTTAATCAAATCGAGCCAAACTTGTTAATTTTAAGTTAAGGACTGGATAAGCCTTACTATTCTTATAAAGCACTTACATTCTTTAATAAACAATTCTTGTTCACATCCTTAGTTCAAATTCAATCGATTTTAATCTGATCCAGTCATGACCTAAAAGATTAGTTGAACTTTAATTATCAAGAGTTTGATTTAATGACGTAGAATGATATATTTGATAGGTGTGTAGGAAAAAGGATATTGCTTATAAGTAATCAAAAGAAGTCTCAATGAAACCTTCATGTTCCCCACTAACTTTAAAAAATTAGGATAATTATCAAATCAAATTAGCAGTTAAGTTTTTAAATTACTCAACCATATGAAAAATCATAAGCTTTAAAATGTAGGATTGAATAATACATGTCTGCATATAGTACTTTAGGTTTTGGTTAAAAAATAATTATGAAATATACACGGTATGAACTTGAAACATGGACTAATCAAATTTAATTTAACTCTTATAATTACACCAAACTAATTAAATACATTTAAAATTAATAATTTATTATAATTGTCTTAAATTATTAATTTAAATCAAAATTAACTTGTTACGAGTTAGATTATCGTACCGGTAACATTTGATTAATTCATTTATCAACAGCTGATATATATATTAACCATCTCTAAAATTTAATAGTTATGTATATTAAATAGGATATAAAGGTAACAATAAATATAAAGGCAAGAGCTTATCGTAGTGCTTATTTAGATGGACTTTTGAGATGTTAATAAGCACATTTCTCCACTACAATAGCCTTTTTAAGAAAAGTGGGTAGTTAATTGTAAAATAAAAAATACTTATTTAATAAATATGTTTTTTTTGTTGGAGCTTTTTAAAAAATCCTTCTTTAATACATATGTTCTTTAGTTGGAGCTTTTTTAAAAAGCCTTTTAAATGAATTTTTCAAGTAGATTTTTTAGATCAATTAATAAGCCTATATTTTAGTCACTTTTACTCTTATATTTTACACATAATTCTCGTAATATCCACAAACTCATTTTCAGGTTTATCTTGTAAACTCATCTTCTCTAATCTTTTGCATATTGTTTAATATACTTTAAATAATATTTATATGCATAAATAATTTTCATTATAAAATAAACCATAGTTAAAATTAAAATATTTTTTATTTTTATATTGTCAAACAGTCTACTATATGAAACTTTTTTTAAAAAGCTATTTTTTGAATGACAATCAAACAGTCAACTGGCTTCTTAAAAAAATTATTTTCATAAAAGATCTGCAGAAAAAAACTCTATTGATATAAGCTCAACCAACCACAACCGTAAACAACTTGTAAAACGTTAAGGTAAAAATTATTGAGTTTAATTAATGTTTTAAAAAATATTTTAAAATTACGATATTATTAAATAAATTCAAATGACTTAACAGTGATGTCATACAACATAAATTTACAATTCAGTATTTTAAAAATATATATAATATTAAAAATTCGTTAGAAAATAACAACAAACACATTATAATTCTGTATACATATGACCGTCGAAGTAAGCAGTGGGCCGGTGAGGTCTAGGATAGATACCAAAGAAATTTTGGGCTCCTTTTTTATGTGAAAAATGGGCCGAATTGTTAATAAAAGTTATAAAGCTTTTAGTCCATGTTTTGTCTCCCAAAGAGAAAAAGAGAAAACACAAAAAAATTCGTAGTGATAATGAGTCGTGCCGGGCTTAATTTAGTTCGGCCTAAAATTTGACTTGGCCTGAGATTTCTGATCTAAGCTTGGGTTTCAAAATTTAATGAGTTTGATTAAATATATTTTTAATTTTATAAAATTAAAAAATAATATTACTTTTTTAATTTTGAACCCGATCAATCTATCATAGTAAACAAAAAAGTTATAGAAAATATATACACTTTCATGTTTAGCTTAAATCTGGACAAGAAGGTTGAGGACATCCTATTCTCACTTTCTTATTAGTTCTTTTGCCTTTGAATGATATGTTTTCTAAGTCTCTCTCTTGTAATACCAAGTAGAGTTACTTACGATTAGAAATATATCTTGAACCTTAACATTTATTATAAAATGTAATTTGAATCATGACGTTTTGAAATATTCAAGTGGAACTCTAATGTTAAAAATGTTTAAAATAAACTATAAATGAATGAAAATTTTGACATTATCAATTCTCGGTCAGTTGTGAATTATAAAGTCACGTGACAATGAAACTCATTATTATACATTTCACACGTTAAGTTTCACTTGCTAAGTAACAATAGGACCTACTGTTATACGTTTCAAAGATTAGGTTCACTTGTCACGTAGCTGTGAGATATTTTTTATTTTAAAAAATAATGTTATATCAGTATTGATATAATATTTAACTGATAAAAAGTTAATTTTTATAAAATTTCCATCAACTTAGGATTTATTTTAAATGTTTTGAAAACGATATTTGAACACATTGAATATTAAGGTATGTTATGTATTATGTTGTAAATGTTGAGTTCCAAAATTTAATTTTAACCAGTTACATATTAATGTTATTAGAGTTGTGTATCCACTTTAATGACTGGACGTACATTGTGTAAGCTTTATTTTATCATAATTAAAATTTGACCTAGATTTTAGACTCTTATAATTTTAACTCTTGATTTGAATTTTTTAAAAACCTAAAATGTTGTATTTCTATAGGTTAATTGATTTGTGTTTATTTTATATCAACTTTGTTATTTTATTTTAAATATATGTAGTTTCTCAGGGCAAGAAAATAACATTCTGAATTTGTGTTTTATCAAGCTTTCACTTATTTCTCTCAACAAGCAATAGAATATTTAATTTTATCTACTAAAGAAAAAGAATAAAAATAAGAAAATTTGTTTGAAGAGGATATAATGATATAATTAACTTCATTTAATAACCACAATACAAATAAAAATGTCAATTTTGGCTCAAGTTCTTCGGGCTATGGTCGAGCATGGGTCGACTTGCCTAATCAAAATATAAAAAACGACATTGTTTTTGAATTTTTTTTTTAAAATACAAATGAATGAGCCAGACTGACTTGCCTCGCCCATGGCCCATCACGTCGCGATAGCTTTGGGCCAAGCATGGGCCGACTTGCCCAACTAAAATGTTAAAAATGATATCGTTTTTGAAATTTTTATAAAAAATATAAATGAATGAGCCGGGCTGGCGTGCCTCGCCCATGACCCATCATGGCACAATAGCTTTGGGCCAGGAGCCTATTGACATGCATAAATACAAATAGCAAATATTAAAACGAACTGTTAAATTGATAAATAAATAATAAATTTATAATTCTCATTTATTTGTTTTAAAATTTGAGAGGAGATTGATATTTAATTTTGATAATAAATTTTAACTATATTTTATAAGTAACTAGATTGGCTATTTTTTATTTAATAATAATAATAATAATTTTAATATGGAAAAAGTAATGATTACATAAATATAACTTTAGATTAAGTTTGAACAACTTTGTTCTTAACCAAAAGCAATGATTACTGATCCGTACAATTGGGAATAAATTTAAGTAATTGAAAAAATAGAAACTCCATGCACTTGCATTATTAGCAAACGAACACTGGGTCCGATCCGTTCAATATGGATGTTGGATCCGAGATTCCCAAACCCGGGTTCCGCCCGGCCCAGTGTATCAAAAAGGAAACAAAAAGCAGAGTATCCAACTTAGAATACTGGATCCGACCCGTTCAATACGACCGGGAGTTTGATGTCGTCGGATCCAACTTTCCCGTGTCTCAAACTGGAGAAATATCGGAATGGCATTTCGGAGAATCTTTCAAAAGACGAACCCCTTTACGAAACTATATTAAATAAAGGACACGGACAGGTACGACACTGACCGATCATATATGCAGTGGTCTTATGAACAAAAATCAGTCACGAACTCTTCACTCTCCTGTTCTTTCTCTGTAGATTTTTGTTCATTTTTCTCCATTTCTTCAGATGAATTGCCTCCATTATCTTCCAAGGTGCGTTAAAGACTCTATCTTTGATAGGCCCATGTAGTTGTTTTAATCAATTATTGGTTTTTTCTCTTGGGGAAATGCAGATCCTCTACCATGCCATTACAGGGCTTCAACAGTCAACAGAGGAAGCTTTGTATAGCCCCTGTTAATGTCAATATGGTGGTTGGTATTCTTATCCCTGTAGATGGATGCGTGTTTTTTCGTTTGTTTGGAGGAATTTGAGTCGAATCTGACCGACGATTTGGTGATGCAGGGAATAATGAATTCCGGTGATATCTGTCAGAGTGTGTCTGTGAAGGTAGTTTCAAAGAAGCCTTTGGTTTTTGATCTTACCGGAACTTACAAAGTGTCTAGTTCCATTACTTGGTTTCATTCTCTTAATCTAGGACACCCTTTTTCTTATTCCGCGTGTGTAGGCTTTTACTCGATGAAAGTACTGGCATCATTTGACTCCTTTTCTTATGATCTTTGTTTCCTTGAATGTTCTCTGCTTTGAAGGGGAAAAGAATATGAAATTTGTCTTATGTTTTGAGTCTTTCTCATCTGAGAATCTAGGTCATATTTTCTTTTCCACTTAAAAAGTGTTTTCTCTTTTTGAAAGTTGCTTTCCACTTTCATTTAGCTTATCACATGAATGCCATTTCAATCTAACCTTCACGTGATTTTTTGACAATTTGAATTATTGAACACGAATGATAAGTTTGAGAAGTTAACGAGCCTAATGTTCAAATTCCATGTAAGGCAGATAAAGAAACTAACTGCGTATGTTGTTGGATAGTGTTTATGATATAAATCAAAGGGTATAAAGTTTCATGCCTTAGCCAGAAGTCTTCGACTGCAAATTGTTATGTTTTCTGGTGTTCGATGAACAAAAGGACATTATGAACATCATGAGTGAAACAAAGCTTATATAGCACTTGACCGTTTTGTCAATGTCAAAAATAATGATATTTAGGATACATGCAGGTGTTGAAACAGATTTAATCTTTTGTTAATGAAAATCTATTTCACATTGAAATGGCTTCCTTATTACATAATTGTTTCTGAGAGATTATTATAATGTATTCTTGCTCATAGGCAGTTTCTGGTTCCAAAGCCAGTACTGAGACCAGTGGTTCTAATGTTAAAGAGGAGAAGGAGAAATCTGAAGTGTATAGCCATAACATGACGGAAGCTATGGGTGCTGGTAAGTTTCATGGATTATGGTTCTATTTTAAGCTTTTGGAACTGGGTATTTCCGCTGTCTGTATGGAGGAGGTCTTGCAACTATGGCATAATTTTCCAAGTAGATATAATGCTGTAGAAGTGCATGGTTATCAAATGAACTTGTGTTTGTTTTCATTGTCATATTCAAATTTAGTTTTAGTGTTCTACTTGTATAGGTTTTTGGTGTTTCTGCTCAGACATTGTTGAAGTACACTCTTTGATCTGAAGAATTTATACGACCTTATTCTAACATTTTTCTTCTTTCATCTGAAGAAGTTCTGTGACCTTATTCTAACATGCTATGGTACAGTTTTGACCTACAGGCACGAATTAGGAATGAACTATAACTTCATTCGTCCAGACTTGATTGTTGGATCGTGCCTACAGGTGATTTTCCTTTTTGAATTATTCAATATGGAGTGATTTTCCTTTTTGAATTATTCAATATGGAATTATTTTCCTGTTGTATAGATTCTAACTTTCTCTTTTATGATGTTTTTGTCTCCAAGACTCCTGAAGATGTCGACAAGCTTCAAGAAATTGGTGTCAAAACTATATTTTGTTTGCAGCAGGATCCAGATTTGGAGTATCCTTGATGACTTTGTCTCAGAACATCGCTGTAGTTAGTATTTTGAATAAAACAAATTTTATCTCTTCTGTATGGTCACAGTTCGTTAGCTGCATAATCAACATGCAAAATTGTGGCCAGAAGGTCCTCTCAACTGAATATTCCTGTAATTCCATTACTACTATTTCCAGATATTTTGGGGTAGATATTGGTGCCATTAGAGACTATGCCAAGACGAGTGTCGATATTCAACATTTACGAGCAGAGATAAGGTTACTCTTTGACATATTTAGAATAGAAGTGGGGATAAAAGGTTTAAACTGCTAATTGCATTTAAGCCACTTGACTAGGTGAAAAGAATGATAAATAGTAAAATAGACTATATTGAAAACTTGAATTCATCCGGAAATGACAATAGTTTGTTCAAGATAGTAACTGATGTATTGCTATTGGTATCTCAGTCAGTTTGCTTTGTGTGTTCCACTTCTTACACTCAAGTGATAAATATTGAACAACAAATCAGCTGTTAATTCTCTAGAAAGGTATCTGTACTGATGTGGATAAATTCGTGCCAAATTGTTAAAGTTCTGTAGGAAGATACACAAAAAAATCACATACACTTGGCTCAATTTGCAGCTCTATTGAGCTATACTGAAGAATTTTCACTTGTAACAGCTGCTAATATATGATATCTCAGGGACTTTGATGCATTTGATTTGCGTATACGGCTCCCGGCTGTCGTTAGTAAATTGTACAAGGCCATAAACAGGAATGGTGGTGTGACATATGTCCATTGTACTGCTGGTCTTGGAAGAGCTCCTGCTACTGTGGTGTGTATGCTAGTTTGTCCCGTCTTATGTTTCTATTCTTAACTTCTCCATCATTTACTCAAAACATTCATGAAAAACTCACACTTTGCAGATGTATTAGATGAATCTTCTTTGAGAATTGACTATGTATTTTTTCAATCACAGATGGCATACATGTACTGGGTTCAGGGATATAAACTCAAGGAAGCTCACGATTTACTTCTGGTAATATGTCTTTGTTGCAGTTGAAGGTTGTTTTTATGATCAGGATTCCTCTAGGCCACTAAGAATAGTCCATCCTTGTTAAGATCCCAAAAGTGGGTGCGTGAAGTTGTGAATTCTTCACTGACTTTGTGATTGCTGTCTGGGTGATGAAATTGTGAATTCATATGCAGCGTTTCCGGTAAAAATTAATTAAGCAATGTAAATCACATCATTGCAGAACATTGTCAAGAACCTCAATCTCAATTGTTAAAGTTAGCTGGTTTATGCAAGTCATTGGTTGTGTGGGATTGGCATCATAAGCTCAAGCATATTAAATGACATATTATTTAGAGTGTAAACTTCGAGCTACTGTGCTTTGTCCTGATGGCATGACATACATATATTTATTCGTTTTCACATCCTTCGCTGGAAATTTGTCATTTATTAGACACATGGGAAAGATACAAAGGACGTAGATCACCCACTACCATATTTGAAGAAGCTAATTACTTTTTTTTTCCGTTTTTTTTCCTCAGAGTAAACGATCATGTTTCCCAAAGTTGGAAGCTATTAAAAGTGCAACTGCTGATATAGTGAGTAATTTTCTCCATCATACTAACAGAGAATAGTTGCTTCTAGAATCCAGATTATACTTTTCTCTTTATGCACATGTTTATATCTTAAGAGACAAATGTTTCGGTGCTTATAATTCACACTAAGTATAGATTATCTTTCTTGTTTGAAGCTGCTAGGCCTCAGAAAGAAAATTGTTACTTTAACTTGGAAAGAGGCCAACTGCTCTACGGTTGAAGTTTCTGGACTTGATATTGGATGGGGCCAGGTAATTATTTTTCTATGTAGCAGTAAGAATGAGAAACGAGAAACTTCAAAATAAAACTTGGAGAGTTAATTGGAAGTACCAAAGTTATGAGAAGTGAACATTATTCACTAAACTTTACAAAATCATCTATTAATGAATTTATCAACTAATAAATTGCATTTCAGATCATCTCTTGAGCAATTTAAATTGCTTATGTCTTTATTCCTTGATTCATTTCCAGAGAATGCCTCTACACTTTGATGAGGAGCAAGGATTGTGGATTCTCGAGCGAGAATTGTTGGTATGCTTTTCTTCTCCCTGCATATTGTATCAAGCTATGCTTAACAGTGATTATATAGAAAAGTTGTTATAGTCAGCATTTTGGATCATGTTTATGCTACTAACCAGTTCACAACCTAGTTTATAATATGATGCCATGCTTAGCACTTAAGAGTACCGTATATAAATCTTGCATGCGCCTTTGTTAAGGACTAAACATGGATATTATATTTCTCCCTTCGAGTCGGTTTTATCTCTCTGGGAAGTGTGGTTCTGTCAAGAAGCTGTCAATTCTAACATCTGTATGGAATCTAGAATGCTGACTCTAACATGTAATTAGTGATGCAGACAGGTGAAAGGGATCTATAATGATGTGAACTTGTTATTTGGTCAAAGTTTACACATAGTACATTCATAAGTATTGTTTCAACAGGAAGGGCGATATGAGTACAAATACATTGTTGATGGTGAATGGTTAGTCAACAACGATGAGTTGGTTACCTCTCCCAACAAAGATGGCCATATCAATAATTATGTTGAAGTAAGTTCAACATTTGGTCTTTTTTATTAGTTATTACAACCACTTTTTCTTGGAGTCTGGATAGGGTTTTGGGATTCTGGGGTTAAGATTTTCCCCGTGACCTTCCATTAACGGAAAGAATGCCCTGATCTAGGAGTTCTTCATTGATCTCACGTTTATTGCATTGTATCAGTTCTGAACAGTCTGTCAACAAAATTTATTTTGATACTTGTACCCTTTTCCAGGTTCATGAAAAAGACGAAGATTTCGTTACTGCATCTACACGAAAGAGGTTGACGGGTGATGATCCGTATCTAACCAGAGACGAACGGTTGAAAATAAGACAGTTCCTTGAATCACACCCTGATGATGAGTAGTGATTGAAAAAGTAAGGCTATACATAATCCCATGTAAAGATACCAAGTTTTCTAATAAAAAATAAGTGTGTATGCAATGTTATTCTATTGAAGAACTAATAAAATGCCTATATTTGGTCCTCATCACTTTACTTAGGAGCATGATCTTTACAATCTTTCCGAGATTAGTTGAATCAGTTAATGGCTTTTGGCTTCAACTTAGCCTATTTCTTGTGTAACTTGGAAATGGAATCTCAAAATCATACACACCTTAAAAGAGGTCTTCCTTCTCCATGTAGGTTTTAGTCTTTTATTCTATGGAAAGTGCCAGTGGATGATTATAAATGAAGAGTTGACTAGATTTGGCATTGGTTTTAGTTGGGTTACGTTCGGATTCGTGGCTCGGTCCTCCCTTATTCTTTTCTATTAGTAAAATGACGTCGTTTTATTATATGTTCTATAATATATTTCGGGACTAGGTCAAACAATTTGATTTGAAGTACGGAAAATCAAAAAAGAAAAAATGAACTCGACTCGAAATCTAATCAATTCGGATTGAATTCGACAATTTGGTTCAGATCCAAACACAAAATTTACATGGACCAAACTTGTTTGATCAGACAAAAGTGGGCCTATGGTCTATCTTTAAACAAATGGTTGGACCATTTGGATTCAAGACAATACCTTATAAAGTTTTAATTTTTTAAATGTGTTTAAATTTTTAAATATTAGACAATTTAATTAAAAAAGTTACTTATATCAATATTTTGCTTATATAATTAAAAGAGAAATAATTTAATTAAAATATTTATTAATATTTTTTAGAAAATATTTAAAAATTTCTATTAATAAAGAACAATAATCACGTAGTGCCTTTAAATATCAAAATTTATGTTTTTCTTCATTTACACTAATAAAATATTAATAAAACAAATATTGATTTGAAATTTTTTAAAATTAAAAAATTGTCACTTTCTAATTTGTTATCCCTTCAAATTTATTATGCCCTTTCTGCTTCCCATGTCCAAGTCTATGATTGATGGAAACATCAATCAACCTCGTGAGTTTTGGCTTAACTAATTGCACTCCAATAGGTTTGATTTTGACTACCAAACCGATCTCAACATTAATGATCTTATCCCCAACAAAAAAAAACAAAACAAAACAGAAAGTATTCTTATTTTATTAAAGGTCCCAATATTTATGTAGGGTACATATAAATTTATGGACAAAATACAGTACTTGTTATTTTATTTAAGGTCCTAATATTTATGTAGGGTACATATAAATGTATAGACAAAATACAATAACACGGTTGACACATTTTAACGAGAACAAAAGACCTTGTTTTCATTTCATCAAGGATGACATATCTCGGCCTAGCTGGGCTAATGATATAAATACTGTTTCGTACTAGTCGGTACGTATTGTACTGGATTAAAATTGATAAGAAATAAATGATTGGTCGAACAGGGTTTAAATATCAATCGTTACCGATATATTTTGGATGGTACCAGCTGGTATTTTGATATTCAAAATATTTATCAAATACAGGCTAGTACAGAAAATTTTAAAGAATACCAGCTAAATATCGGCCGATACCTAAAATTTAAAAAAAATGAGGTTTATTTTGCAAAAGTTTCAAAAAAATTTAAAATCTCCTTCTGTCCCTCCCTCTCCTTTCTCATTTTTTTCAAAATTTTCTAATTAGTTATTTTATTAACTTCAACTTTTATAATTGTTGTGAATTTTTAATTTTTGTTTTAAAATAATAATAAATATTTTTATTACTAATAATAATTATATATTAAATAAAATTAATTAATAAATAATTTTTATTTAAATTTATTTTAATATTTTATATAATATTTATTAATAAAGT
>JAOSBK010000003.1:35435898-35450702 GCA_027568895.1 Erythroxylum shatona
GGTGTCTATAAAATGGTCATGAGTATTGGTTGGAACCCATATTTCAATAACACAGAAAAGACTATAGTGAGTGCAATATCAACTTAAATTACAGCCTCAATATGCCTTTTTTTTTCCCCCCTAAATCTATTTTCTATTGCAGGAACCATGGTTACTTCACGAGTTTGAGGAAGACTTCTACGGTGAGGAGTTGCGTCTTGTCATAGTTGGCTATATTCGATCTGAGGTATAACCAAACTCTAACTCGTGTCTGATAAGAAATTCAGTCGATCTACCAATCCTCATCTCTTTCACGCCATTCAATTTCTACTGATGTTTTGCCTCTGAACATAAACAGGCCAATTTTCCTTCACTTGAGATCCTGATATCAAGGATTCAAGAAGATGGAAGAATTGCAGAAAGAGCCCTTGATCTTCCATTGTATTCAAAGTTCCGTGATGACCCATATTTGAAAGGCTCTACATTGTAGCAAGGGCAATCACCTTCTGATGTAATGGAATTCATCCCTCGCACCTTATCCGGACTATAGCTTCTACCCTGTGAACTGGAAGTGATGCCATGCATTCCCATAAATATTTGAGGCATGAGATGATGAAAAAATGCAGATTCACTAAAATTGCATAAAAAATGATACACAATTATAAATAAAAATCAAAAAATTTTCCTGGTAAGGCCAACTTCTTGTGATGGAAAGTATATTGTTATTGTCTATAATTTCAATGGAAAGTTTGCTACAGATTGGTTAGAAGAATTCACTCAGAATTTTTATCAGAAGTCCAAGGAAGATTTAGTCTTTTCCTACTTATGTAAAACTCTGGAATCTGAGATATCTTTACTGGAATCTGAGTTCAGTGTCTTGCTCACTAGGAAATCTGTATTCTCAATCCCTCTTGCCAGATGAACTTGGAATGCTTAGGTAGAATATGGTTTTCCAACAGAAAAACATGCCAGCATTTGTATCTAATGCATCCCCGAAAGACACAAGTCAAAGAACTTTAAAATGAGCCTATGTCCTGAATGGATTAGGCTTGACAAAATAGGCAAGAGTTCAAGGTGAATGCACAATGATTAGGTAGAATATGGTTTTCCCAACAGAAACATGCCAGGATTGTATCTGATGCTTCCCCGAAGGACACTAGTCAAAGAACCTTAAAATGAGCCCATGTTCTGAATGGATTTGGCTTGACAAAATAGGATACAGAATCCAATGTGAATACTCAAAATTTGATATAATTGAATTTCAAGTCGGATTCAGGCTTTGACCTGAAACTGGATCGGATTCAAGCTTTTTGGGTTTGAATCATTGTCAATGGTATGTTTGTTCAAGGTAAGTCATGACGCCTTAAAATCCTCTGATCCTGATCCTGGCCTCGATCTCATGAAACAGGGTAGGGTGAGAGGATCAGCCCCCAGTCATGACTCATGCGTTTCAGCTAAAAGCTACACTGGTGTGATAAGGTAGCTGATCTATGTCAGGGAAGCACCGCGAAGTACGCAAGTGAATCTCGCACGTGGGGATTGAACAAATCACGTGCCTTTATTGAGTACATGCATGACTATGATTAGTAACTTAGATGTTATCTACCACCAAGCGAGATACATGTAAAAAGTCAAAAATTTTCAACTTTGATTGAATGTATCAGACAACTCGGACCTAAATTTTACTATATCCGTACCTGTGGCCATAAATATTCCAATTTTTATATACAGTAAATGTTTGAATTAAATAGTATAAAGATGTTATATGCTTCTTTAAATGTTTATTTCTTGCTTAATTTTAGTTATTAATTAATTAAATAATTTAAGCATAATAAATTTAAGAGTGTCTAATTTTTGAAACTTTTAAAAATTTTCAATTTAGTGATTACGAATCTAAAAATTTTGAAAAATAACATCTCTGTTAGTTAAGAATAAGGCTATGATTAGATCTTTTCAAATCATACATATTAGTTAAATTTTTATTGAGTTGTTGTTGATTAAAATTTTAAAATCTGTATAAGTCAGGTAAAAGATTATTTTTGACAATGTAGCATTTGTACTAAATGCCACAGATGATTATTTATTAGTCATATTAATAAAAACAACGTTTTAACATCATTTATAAGAATTTTAACAAGTTGGTCATTGAATTAAAATTTTTAAAAATTGACAGTAAATTTAAAAGATCAGATACTTTTGAAATTCTCACATAAGTAATTTACTACTACAATAACAATAATAACATTTGGTGAGATTCCCGCTTAAATGCAAAGTTTAAAAAGATTCAATAGTACGTAGTCTTACTTTTAAATAATAGATAAATTGTTTCCGATAAATTAACTTTTATATTGCAACATCTCAATAATTTACTCAACTAGATAATTTATGACTTATTAGCTGTATCTTAAATTTATAATTAAATTATAAAATAATTAGAAAAAAGAGGATATTATAGTTTAAAAATAGATAAACTAAGATAAAAATTGACAGTAATTTTAAAAGATTAGATATTTTTGAAAATTTTACTTTAGAAATTTATTATAACAATAGCAAGAATAATATTTGGTGAGATTCCAGCTTAAATGCTAAGTTTAAAAATGTTCAATAGTATGCAGTCTTACTCCTAAATGATAAAGAAGCTGTTTCCGATAGATTAACTTGTATATTGCAACATTTCAATAATTTACTCAAACTAAATAATTTATGACTTATTATATTTATCTTAAATTTATAATTAAATTAGAAAATAACTAGAAAAAAGAGGATACTATTGTTAAAAAATAGATAAATTAAGATAAAAATTAAAGAAAAGCTGGCTTTGACTCAGGTCCAACCGGACAACAATAGTTAGCCGCGTTTTTGGAATCCTAGGGTCACATAATTCATCGGCCACCGTTGGACAACCTTTCACCAATAAATGTACACGTCCGCTTCAAATCCTAGCCATCCACTCCAAATCTCCGAATCTCACCCACATCGCCATCCAATCACACATCGCCACCTCATTCTGTTCCCATGACAGCCTCATATTGCAGTTGGTCTAGAACAATCTTCAGCCCACCGAAACACGGAACTTAAATTAATAAAAAACAAAAAGGACCGACTTACAGCAGCCGACTTAGACCGACCAAACATGCCACGTCATCGACTAAGCAAAGAACCTCGCAAGTTGCTTCCTGTCCCGAATCCCATCTCGCCACGTGTCCCACCTTCAAACGGCTAGTTTTACTTGTCCCTATTGCTCTACTTCTTAACCGCCAAAAGGATAAATCTTAAAAATAATTACAAACCTCATTTTTCTAGAAAAAAGGGCAAAAATGAGACACGCTTTTTTTTTTATAGGAAACCTCCTTGAATTTTCTATTATTTATTTATATATTATTATTATTATTATTATTATTTGCCTTTTGACAATATTTAGATTTGGTTGAATTTTTTAAAAAGACTGATTGCCGCTATATAACCCCAAAGCTTACGTCTTTAAACCCAACTTCCAAACTCTTTACCTCGAAGACTCTTTCCTGTTTTCATTTTCGCCGATTCAAAGCTTTAAACTTTGACACGAAGACCCAATCTTTTTCACTTTAAATTTGTGGGTTTTGATTGTTAGTTCTCTCATTGTGAATCCCTTGTCCGGTTTGTGTTTCTGACTTGGATTTCTACTGAAATGGCTTTGGGTAAGAGATGCAGTTCAATGAAGTTAAGGCGTGGAGTAGAAGAAGAAGAACAGCGACGTGGGTTGGAGTTTGTACAGTACACGCGGTCTTTTGGTAGAAAAAGGATTTGGATTTTGAATAATGAAGTGGGTTTGGTGTCTCTTGACTCAGCGACTCCTTCAACTCCATTGAAGAGGCTTTGTAGTGGGAAAATGACTGTCGTGGATGATGGTAATGAGACCCAGAAATCCCATCTCGAGAGCCTCCCTCAAGACATCTTGGTTAGTGTAGAAAATGAATTTCTAGCTTGATTCCTGCACTTTTATGAATGTAAATCGAATGGTTGGTGATGAAGTTTCTATCTCTGCCTTGCAGGTTAGAGTGCTCTGCTGTGTGAGTCATGATGATCTGAAGCAACTCTTGATGGTATCTAGAGCAATCAGCGAAGCTGTAAGATACTTTTTCAGACAAATGCTTATGTCTCTGGCTGTTTTGATCGATTAGTGTATTGATAACATCTTCTGGTTTTTTGTTTCTTAATTCAGACATTGATTGCCAAGAAACTGCACTTCGAGTACAGCACGCCAAGAAAGGTTCGAGCTTTTCGATGTTCGATTAATTTCGAGAATCCAGACGAATTGGGCGAGATTGAAGCACCAAATGCACCGAAACAGTCTCGTTCGCATAGGTCGAGATTGAGCAAGAGAAGTCTCGCTGATATATCCGTAGCCTTGTTCTCTTCTCCAACGAAGAAGGGTCTATTCAAGGAAACAGAGATGTGAAGTACTAAGAGTTCTGTAAATAACTAGGATTTGTTCTTTTGTTGTAGATATATTCGATGTCTTATTAGGTTTTGTACGTGAAAAGAAGAATCTTTACAGGCCATTGTGTGTCTTCTTCAACTCTTTTCATTGAAGAAAGAACATTTTGGCATGTCTTCGTCTGTTTTATGTACAATCGGGCAGTGAAGCAGAGTAGTTCTTGCAACATTTGTTCGAAGGGCAATCTTGACCCTTCTTGTTGGATAAGAATATCTATATTATTCATTTCAATAAAAGTGAAGGAATGTTTAATTAAAAAATATAGTTTGTTTTATTTTTATTAACTTTTAAATTTTATTTTTTAGTTGAATATGGATTTTGGTCGTGTTTATTGTAATTTTTGTTGTTATGTGTTTATTATAATTTTATTTACGTAATAAATTAACGTGCCAATTTTACTTATTTATTCTTTAATCTGTATTATTTATTTATTGTCACATTTGAATATGAATTTATTGGAAACAATCTCTCTATTATGTAAGTGTAAAGCTGCGTATTATTAGATTTTCTCAGACCTCATTTTATTGTAGAGTTTCATATGATGATGACGATGCTCAAAATATTATTCTCGTTAACCTTTTACTAATAATTAATGATTTTTAGAAATTATAGTTTAAATATGATACAAGTGAAAAAAGTATATGATATATGGCATCATTAGTATATTAATGGTAAAAATCATAAGTATATTAAAGTTAAAAATCCTTTGTTATTAAAACAAGAGATTTGCTTTAAAAATATCTTAAATAAGAAGGAATATTTGAGCGAAAATTATGGAAGAAATCTAGTTGATATTATAAGAGTGAATCTAATTTGTATACTATTTCTTTGCAAAAATGGAACATTTTAGCATTTTTAACCTTAAAAAACAATAAAAACATGTTTGCAATAACGAAGAATTGTACTAATTTCCCAAGTATTGTTGATAGAAATTTCACATATTAAATAAAAATAATTATATCATCAAATAGCATTTTATACAATTTGAAAACCCTGACTAAAGGGTTATCGGGATAATAGGAACCATCAACGATGTCATAGAGCAAATCTCTATTAGAACTCTAAAATATAAAAAGAAGTCTTTGTTTGGCTGCGCTCATACCAATAGAAATTTAGTTAATAAAGTTTTTTTTATAAATTTTTTTAGAATAACTTTTATAAGAAATTAGTTAACCGTTTGACAGTCATTTTAAAATTTTTTTAAAAGAATTTCATACGATAGCCTGTTTGTCAACATACAAATAAAAAGTACTTTTAATTTTATCTATGTTTTATTTTATAATAAAAACTCTTTATGCATATAAACATTATTTAAAGTATATTAAACAATATGCAAATTATATTATATTAATTATTATATAATTTTAAACCATATGAAATATGTATGTATAAACATATATAAATATTTAAAACAATATATTAATTATTTATGCAAAGCACAATATATTAATTATTATACAATTTGTTGGTATTATAGGAATTATATGTAAAACACAAGGATAAAATAGACTAAAAACATTATCATTAATTAATCGAAAAATTTTACATGAAAAAGTCATTTGAGAGGTTTTTTTTAGAAACTCCAAATGTGAGCTTATTAAAAAACTGTATTTTGATTGCTAAAAAAGTCATATCTATTAAAGAAATGCTTTTTTATTTTATATTCAAATACCTATTTTTCTTAAAAAAGACTTTTGTAGTAAAAAAAAGTACTTATTAACCTCCCAAAAATTCGTCCAAACAGACACAAAAACTATAATATATAATACGCCAGGGATGCTAGTTGAAATATAAGCTTTTTTTATTAACAGACATAAGCTCTCAAGATCTGTCTTTTAAGGATAAAACCTAGCCAATCTTTAAATTTGTTCAAATACTAATAATAAAAAGTTCAAACTATGTATTAAAATTGACATCTCAAATATCTTTTTATAAGATAATAAAAGAAAATGATGTTTAATTAATTTAAAAGATACAGATTATTTAGTCATTGTGATAATTAAAATGACTGTCAGGCTATTGGCACATTGACACATTGATTCCTTTCTCGATGAATGTGTTGTAGTTGAGATAGATCAACTTACGCATACCTGTCACCAAAAAGATATTCACCTCTGTTTTAAAATGAATCAATAATTAGTAGTAATTCTCATAATAATAAAAAACTCTAACACTCTTCAAAGCTGTTCACAAACCTAAAGTAAGTACTTCCTAAATCTCTGAAACCCAAAAGCAGAACAGATCGGCCCAACAAGACAACCACTTAACCAGGAGAGAGCCCTCACTGTTCAGTTTTCAAGGAAACCTCGAGGTTCTGAGTTAAGAACAGCGGTGGCTGATGGTAACGGGATCTAATCTGCAAGTTTCAAGCCGACTTGGACCTATCGTCGTTCGTTAACCGACAGAAATGAGTTAAGGATCGTATGGTCTAAAGCTAAAGAGAACTACTGACCATGCTTTTGGTCCCATATGTACCACTTCTCACCTGTATTCCACGTGACACTGAAGCTTCTATGTTTCCTGTCACACTTTCATGCTTTTGGAATCCGCCACGAACACTTACACTAACTTCCTTTACCTACCTTTTCAGTCCCCTCCTGTTTCACTCACGTAAGAATAAAGAAAACAGCAACCTCAAACCCATGTTCTTTGTGTTTCAGTTCCTGTCAAGCTCTGTTCTTTGCTGCAACCAATTTCCATAAAGTAAGATGTCATGCAGGCCTGTCGTACCAACAAGTATGATTCGTTGTCAAGCTTGTAACAGTACTTACATCCACCAGTTTCTTTCAACTGTGAATCCTCTGGAGTAAGGATAACTCTTCGGCCCTAGCACGGCCAGCCCAACTTGACCTGATCAGGTTTGAGTCTGGAGAGCCAGCCGGATCTCCAGCTTATGAAAAGTTCAAATGGGCTGTTCACTGGTTTAAAATGACGTCGTTTTCATTTTAAATTTTGGTAAACCTAAGTCAGATTGGACTGATCACATTAATAACTAAAATGATGTCGTTTTATGTAAATCTAAGAACAAAACAACGTCATTTTAAAAATATCTCTATAATAATCATACTTCAACCCGATCGGGTTTTAAACTTGCTTCAAGTGACATGTTGGGGGTTGGGTTGGACCAAGCCGATAACTAAAATGATGTCATTTTTGTCTTAAATTTTTGCAAACCTTAGAGTAAAATTCTATCGTTTCGAAAAGTTTTTCCAAAACAAGATGACTCAATCAAGGCTATGTTGGATATTTTTGTCTTTAAGGTTAAGGGCATTTTTGTCTTTCTCCTTTTCAATGGACAGTTATTAATTGTAATTTTAGTTTTCAATAAATTACCAATTAAGTTACGTAATTTGATCCAGATAAGGATAATAAAGTAACCCAATAAATACTCTAAATTAATGGGTTGAAGTTCGGGAGAAAAATGGATCCCTTTCAATGTGAACCTAGTCCATGTCGGCCTTATAATGGAAAAACTCGATATGGAAGCCATATAAAGGTTAAGGTCTCCTACAGTTACTTAGATCGTTCATGAGCATAAAATTCTCTGACCCGTTAAGAGAGCTCGTGATTGAGGAAATTGTAGAAAGGCCTAGACCGAACGACAGTGAACAACTTCCTCAACTGTCCCGAAAGAATTGGAGCTCGTTTGGATGGCAAAAACTGTTTCGGAAGTCGGAATGAACCTGAAATTAAGTATTTCATATTTCCTTCGTTTTTTATCCTTTCATATATGATCCTGAGTACATAATAAAGTCTGTGTTACGTGTTACAGGCCAATCTAGTTTCAGATCGAACTCAAACAAGGCCGGCAATTAGCTCGAGCTGGGCTATTGCCATAGTTTTCAAGCTAATCAAATTATCTGGTATCTGTCTTCTTGAGTAGTTTCTCCAGCTTTTCCCAGTGGACCAATGGTTGAAATTGACTGTTCATTGTATACACCTCCATTCCTGAGAATGATTTCTTAGAATCCAAGCCACGATTCAGCATTGGAAAAGGCAAGATTTCTGCTTCCTTTTTAGTGCCTGGCCAAGCCATGGAGCCATTAGAACCAAAAGAGGCTTTTCCTGTCTAGCTTCGTTTGTGGGGAACACAACGCACCTTCAATGCACAGCATATGTTTGGTAAACAATACGTGAGGTAATATAACACATCCATGCCTGCTGCTTTACATGCGTTTAGGTAACATGTAATGCTCCCTTTCCATTTGTTGTTTGGGGTTAGTTAGATTTAATAACCTAAATTTTCACACTTTAGAACCTGTCGTGATCAAGACCAATGATTAAAAAAGAAAACCAATTCGACCACCTCAACTGGAAAAACTTTTAACTAGTTAACTTTTTTATTAATTTTTAAATTTCTGTTTTGATTAATTAATCAGTTTTTGTACACTAATCCGTTTTATAAACAAAAATTCAATAATTTTTTAAATTAATTTTAAATTTTAAATTTTTTAATAAGTAGAGACAATCTCTTATATTTTAAACCAATTTAACTTTTGATATGATAAAATATTGGTTAAGATTGATCTAGTCCAATACGATTTAAAGTTAATGGATCAAATTTGAATTAATTGAATTTTGAGCCGGACGTAAAATTGGAAGTCGAATTGACCTGATTTGGATAATTTAAAATGATACAAGTTAATTTGACAAAATAACGTTACTTTAATATAACAAATTAAAACAATGTCATTCTAACAAAGCTGAGTTCAAACAGTATCATTTTAGTTAATTATAAGAAAGTGACACCATTTGGTTTCGATCCAAACTCATTTAGACTAAATTTGTAACTCCAGAAAGAAGATCTTTTTTTTTTTAATTGGGTGTATGATAATAGTCATTTTATCAAATTTATATGGGAGTATCTAACCATTAAGATTAAGTGCTTAAATGGGGTGGTCGAGTTGATAGAGTAGAGAGGCATGACGTCAAAAAGTCTCATGTTCGATTCCCTCTGGTTACGATCTATCAATCGAGCCTGTCGCACAAGGCTCGCCTAGTGTAGAGTACCCAGTTGGCGTGATTTGCAGATTATTTTGTTAATACGAAAGTTTATCCAATGCGTATCGAAAACATAGTGACTGTTGGTTCTTCCGTTTTTCAAAAAAAAGTATTGACTCTTAAAAAACTACCGTTTTTTTTTATAATTGTTGAGCTTCAGGTTGAGTCGGACTTAGACAAGCTGAACCTAAGGTTTAATTTTTTTAAAAAATTAAACTTAAGAGTTAAACCAAGGCTTGGTCAACTTGGACCTGCCCGTTCGATTTCGGGTTGAGAAGGGCCTAACTGAGCCTAATTGTCATCCATAATTTTGAGTTATAAAAAATTTCAGTTAATGAAATATTATGAATAAAGTATTCTTATGTGCTTAAATGTTACCAAAGTTTTAGCTCAGCGTCCTTTCATGAAGTTGGGAATTACTCTTTTGTGTATGTATGTATGATTAATTGATAAAGATACACAAAGTGCCAAACATGAGATGACTTTTAAATATATTTAATTAGTCATTGATTACATTGAATGGATGCATTATTCAGTCAACTGAAAATATGGATTAGATAGAGCCATTGAACTGGCCCATGAAGAAATGAATTCCACATTCCATACAAGCATTTGCATGAGACAGAAATGTTATAATTAAATTGCTGAAGATGAGATTGAATTATTATTGGAAATATACTTCGAGATGACAACAAAGTCGAAGAATATAATCCGAACTTAATTTAAAATTCGATCAAATTTGAATTATGTAATTTGAATTTGTTCGAATTATTTGAAAATATAAATTAGTTAAATTATTAAATTAAATTTAAATTTAAATTTAGATTAGACTTAATTCGTCAAATTCAAATCAAACCACATCAAATCGAAATCAACTCGGAGCCAACCATCCTAAAAGCATTACTTTACATTAGTCTGTTCCATTGATGATTATGTTCACGTATTCCTTAATTCTCCTCGTGCTCTTTCAATTCCAATGCTTCAAATATTGTGAAGCATGTCTATGGTCACTATACATCTAATCTAAACAATATATTTATAGTTTATATTACATTTTTTATATATAAGAGAAATCACTTCTTTTTTAATAATAATTATGATTAATCTCAAATGTATTTCATAAATTTTTTAAGAAATAAATAAATAAATATTATATTATTAATTTAAAATTAACTTATTTTCATAATATCTACTTTTAGAAGAGTCCAATTCCCTTTCTTTAAAAGGTCTAAAACATATCATCTGTAACAATAATATTCAGTAAAAATTTCACTTAAAATTAGGGTTTAAAGAGATTCAGTAGTATGCAGCCTTATTCTTAACTAATAAAGAGACTATTTTTAAATGACCTATATGAATAGATATGGTCTAACAAATCTAATCAAATAATAAATTTGATTTATATTATACTCAAAAAAGCTTAAATAAAATAATAAATTCAACTTAAGCAGTATTTGGATTCAAAAAATATTTAAAAATTTTAAAAAAATTCAAAGAATTTAAATTTAAGGCCTCTAGAATGGTAATGGGACTTGAATTGAATGGTCCCATAAACCTAAGCCAAAACTTTTAATTGGTATTTATGAATTTTGACTTAGTTATGGACCATTGAATAATCCAAAAAGGGACATTTCGGTAATTACACCCCGCTCCTTCCCTTTAAATATTCCATGCCCCTCTCTTAC
Organism: Erythroxylum shatona; assembly: GCA_027568895.1. NCBI lineage: Eukaryota > Viridiplantae > Streptophyta > Magnoliopsida > Malpighiales > Erythroxylaceae > Erythroxylum > Erythroxylum shatona. The sequence continues at coordinate 35,447,041 of JAOSBK010000003.1, forward strand.
GCACCCTCCATTCCAAAGCCGTCAACCTCAAGAAGAAGTAAAACCTCCTAACCTCCATAGCCATTCTCTTTGAGCACTCCTATCTTCTGATGTATCTAGCACTTTTTTCCGTTGCATGATTGACTTGAGCTTCAACCCCTGAGTTTTACCTCTTCTTCCTATGGAACAAGATGAGAATCCATCGAAAGTTTGCTCCTTCTCAGCTTTGATTTTCATTGAAACCATGACTTCTGATGGAAAACTTTGCAGTCTCTTTTATAACCCTCTTTTATCTTGCGTCATCGCTCTCTACACTCTTGTTATCATCTACTTCCCGTTTTCTCTGAAACTATCATTTTCTCCGGTTTTGCTTCTGACCGCTCTTCTCCTACTCTATCTCCTCCGTCTCGGTGCGGTGCAGAGGCTCCAATCTCCAAACCCAGAAATAGTTGAAGCAAAGGAAAGCGACGAACTAGTTGGTGATCAAATAGGTGAAGCGTGCAATACGGGGTCATTGACCCGATTGGAAAAGTTTCAAAGCTTTGAAACGGGTCCGGTTCTCTACCCGATTCCGAACTTGAATTTCGAGGAGTCCTTCGTTGAATGGAACCTTCGGGCACCGTTGGAGGTCATATATGAAGAACACGAAGAAGAGGAGGGTCGTGATGACCCGAACGAGAAGCGTAATGGATTGTATTTAGAGAGGCATCCATCTTTGTCAATGTACTACCCGGAAACAGATTCGGATTCCTCATCGGACGGTGAATTTCCGGCTAGTGGAGAATGGGGCTCACTGGAGAGCGTTTGCTTTGAATGGGAGGACGAAGACAAAGACGGGTCTTTAATTGAGATTGCTCTAGAGACAAATGGTAAGAAGGATCAGAATCCGGGTCTTGGTCCGGGTTTTCACGTCGATGAGGATAATTTGATTGAAATCGATTTATCTCCGCCTCAGTGTTATTAGTCGGCTCTAATGAAAAGGGCAAAAGGGTTTCTTTTGAAAACTTGTACTATATTGTTGACTAAGTGCACTTCATCACTAAAATCCAAAGCATTTTGTATATTTTAATTATTAAAGAATTGGCACTTTTCGAGTAGCAAAAGGTAAGAAATATCTATAATAATATTATAAATTATTTAAATTATTCTTTATATTATATTAATCCTTAACATTATTTATAATATGATGTTATTTTTTATTTTTAACACTTTTAAGATAATATTAACAATATTTTAAAATTAAAATTTTAGTAATTTTTAATACGCGAATCATCATTATGTGTGAAATTACAATTACGTAAATTAAAATAAAAAATTTAAAATAATTTCTTTAAATATCGACTAAAAATGTTATTTTTATTTTGACCTTTCGTATAAGATATAAATAAATTTTATTGTTATCATTTTTGCATAATGAGTTTTATTTTAGTAATATGATAGAGATTTTTTAATTTTTTAAATTAATGAAATTAAAATAACTCCTTTTAAGTGTTTGTGTGCCCATGATGGGGTGAAAGAAAAAAGGCACTCTTGGAAATGGGCTCAAAAGGGGACTTTATAAAAGGAAGTGTGCCTTTATTTCAAAGCCTAAATGAGTTGAATGGTTCATGTTTATTGAAGTTTGAGAGAGACATGACATGAAAAGGCATACCCACAATTTGGTGGCCACTTTTTGTCCATGTGACCTAAAATATGTTCCTACCAACTTGTAACTGAATCTACTATGCTGAGTTAACTCAATGTTTGCTAAGCATTCTAAGGGGGCATTTGTTCCTTTTTCTTAGTATCTACACACTTAATGTTTGGTTATAATTGTCATGTAATCTATAACAAAACATCCAATTGAAAACTGCTTCCTCTTGGAAAAATAATGACATGTTTTGAGATTGTTCATTATTGCCTTTTTTTTTCCTAATAATAGGAAATATCTTCATGATGCTTTTTGATTATATTACCGAGAAAGGTTATTACTAGGCTCAACTCGAATAGTGGAGTCGAGTTTTTCAATCATTTGCTTAAGGATTAGTCAGTTTTATTTTTGATGGGACAAGGAAGGGATATAACATAGTGGTAAAGTGTCACCTTTACGTGATGAAAGTCATCAATTTGAGCCTGATTATCCTTAAACTCAATATGAATTTTTCTATTTTGATTTGCTCCCCCACCGTCGTGATCGAATGAGAATGGATAAGATGCTCGTGGGATTGATGCGAGAGGGTATAGATGACTGTATTTCTTAGAACGAACTCTAAGCAAATATGAAACGCATAGATACAAGTTATGTCTTAAAATGAAAGATAATACTGAATCCACTTTGTCCATACTAATGGTCGATATAGATGTCTATCAAAAGTAGTCTCTTTATTTGTTAAGAATAAAGTTGTTTATTTAAGAACCTTTCTAGACTCTCTATATAAGTTATACTTTTATTGAATTGCTGTTGTTGTTGTAATAGTTGACATAAATGAAGAGGCATTTCACATTGGAATCAATAAACACATTGAACACTTTTTTTAATAAATTTTTATAATTTGTAATAAGGATAATAATTTTAAAAGAGTTTAATTTTTAAAGATTTTGTTCAATTTAGTATTGAACATTTTAAAGTTTTCAATTTAGTAATTAAAATTTTAAAGCTTATACAAATTAGGTCAAAAGGTCTTTCTGATTAATGTGACATGTTTACTAAATATTCATCTATTAGTTATATTAGTAAAAATAATATTTTGACTTGGTTTATAAGAATTTAAAAATGGTAGTTACTAAATTGAATTTTTTTTAAAATTGATATTAAATTAACAAAATTTAAATGTTCAATATTTTAAAACTCTTATCTTTTTATAATAAGAATAAATAATATATTCTTAATTATTTATTTTAAGAATCATATTTATAAGTTTACAATAATTCATTATTAAAGTAAATTAAATTAAAAATTTGACTGATTTACAATGTGCACAATTAAATCAATTGAATCCCATGAACATGCTTTTGAACTAAGCTACTCGGGTTCTCCATGTTCAAAGATAACGGTTATTTGTTGTTTGGTCGTTAACCTGCCACGTCAAGAGGCGTATACCTAAAACGAACATTCCCGTAGTCTTTCCAACACTTTGTAATTAGGTTCAGTAATAAGTCAAATTAGATTGAATCAATTAAGAGATACCTTAGATTTGTATGTGTTGTTACAAAATTTTAATTGACTTTAAGTTGAGTCGTTCCTAACGTTCTATAAATCTTGAGCAAAGTAAAAAAACGGCCTTTACGAAGATTAACACCCTGTTTGGCATGCGATGAATTGAGATTAAATTCAATTCATCTGTTTGGAAGTTTAAATAGAAGGTGAATTCAATTCCACAAGGATTCAAATCTCACTTTTTTAATGAATTCAATCCCAGTCCAAAATCACGTGAATTGAACTCCACTGCGTCACCACGTGAATTCTTCTCCTCTTCTCCTCTTTTCCAACTCTTATATTTTCCTCTTATCTTCTCCAACTTAAACATTTCCTTTAATAACAATAATAATAATTATTATTATTGTTTTAATAATAATAATAATAATAATAATAATAATAATAATAATTATTATTATTGTTATTAAAGGAAAAAATAATCATACTAATAATATAAATAATATTAATAATAATTAGGGTCATAGTAATAATAATAATAATAATAATA
>JAOSBK010000003.1:35450802-35464183 GCA_027568895.1 Erythroxylum shatona
TATTTTTAATTATCTAAAACTTAATATTTATTTAAATTATTTTTAATTATTAAATCAAATATAAATTGAATATATTTTGAAGATAATTGAATTCAGTGTAATTGAATTCAATTCTAATATTACTAGATTTGTTCCAAACAGTGTAATTGAATTCAATTATAATATTACTAGATTCGTTCCAAACAGTGTAAATTGAATTCAATCCCAACTTCATTAATGTAATTGAATTCAATCCCAATTTCATTAATGTAATTGAATTCAATTCGTTCACGAATTCAATTCGAAGGTTATCAAACAACCCGTAAGGGTGAACTTTATTTTGTTATTTACGAGAACCAAAAGTGGGTCATAGTTTGCTTCATTTTATTTTTTATAAAGGTCCAAAGTAGATTTTGGGCCCATTTGGATGTTAGTTGATCAACAATAATTTGTTTAGTTATTGGCTGGTTGGGTTGGCTGATTCAACAAAACCAACTAATTTATGAAAAGCTAATCATGTGTAGCGTCTTGAAGAAACAGCTAATTCAACTGTTTGATGATTACTATTCTATCATCATTTTTTCTGCTGCTCTTTGCTATATTTATGTTGATTTGAAGTATTGACTATCACGTAGCCATCCATAGTAGTCACGGGGTGACTTGATTAGTCCCCTCTGTGGGGTGACCCCAGTAGGTGCTTTTATATGCAATTATTATTATTATATGTATGAGATATAATAATTATATTAGAGTTATAAAATTAATTTTTGTAAATATAAAAATCTAAATTCTAAATTACTATAAGAATATTCAACGAAATATTAAGATATATAATATTCATATCCTTATATATATATTTTTTAAAGTTATGTTCTCATAAGTCATTTTACGCATAAATAGCTAATATTAAATAGCTAATTTTACCAAACATTAAATGACAAATAACTAATGCAATTCGCTGATCAAATTAGCTATCAGCTAACAACTAATATAATCTGCTAATTGCCAAATATGACATTTATTTTGTCTCATTTTGTTCTTTGTAAGAATCAAAAGTGAATCCTATTTTATTAGTCATAAGAGTAGATCCTGGACAGATATCTTGTTGGCCTTTACTCATGGTTAAGTCTGACTTTAAGCTTAATCTCAATCCAAAATTCACATAGAGATAAGGCTGTTACTAGTAGACCTACCAAACTTCATTTTTATTGAATTATTGTTTTTTTAAAGAATAAAACATTCTCCATGTCTCCTTTTTAATATTGTTTCATAGAAATTTCACCTATGTAAAGTGGATTATTCTATTTATATATTTATTTAATTTTTTCTTATATTAACCATTCTAATTGGGCTTGAAAATATAACCTAGATCTGGACTTTAATCTATGTAGTTCCCACGATTACGGCCCAAAATGAGGTACACAACGCATAAGGCGCACGTTAGCCTCCAAAGAGCAAAGTACGAAAAATTTTAGACTCCTCAAAATTCCCTCCACGAGAAAACAAATCTCTAACCGTTAATTTGCACCATCCACGTCATCGATCCGTGCGCTAAGTAAACGGGCCAATGGCGTCAAACCGGTTTCCGCTATAAAAATATATCACATACTCGTCCTCAAATCATACGCTTTTGAAGAGTTTTGAATTTTCAAGTCTTGTACTTTGTTTTTCTGAAATTTCAAAGACATCAATGGCACCAAAGACAGGAGAGAAGAAGCCGGCGGAGAAGAAGCCTGCAGCGGAGAAAGCTCCCGCGGAGAAGAAGCCTCGAGCGGAGAAGAAGCTGCCGAAGGAAGGAGCGGTGGACAAGAAGAAAAAGAAGGCGAAGAAGAGCGTAGAGACGTACAAGATCTACATCTTCAAGGTGCTGAAGCAGGTGCATCCTGATATTGGGATATCGAGCAAAGCCATGGGCATCATGAACAGCTTCATCAACGATATCTTCGAGAAGCTCGCTCAGGAGGCTTCGAGGCTCGCTAGGTACAACAAGAAGCCCACCATCACTTCCCGGGAGATCCAGACCGCGGTCAGATTGGTGCTGCCCGGAGAGCTCGCGAAGCACGCGGTGTCTGAGGGTACCAAGGCTGTTACCAAGTTTACTAGCTCTTAGATAGGGATTATGGTTAGGGTTAGAGTTAGGGTTTCTGAATTTGGGCATTTCGTTTTGAATGTAAAAATGTACGACTCTACGTTTTAAATGATATCCCTATTTTAATTTCGTGTCTTATTCTAATGGCTTAATCGAGCGTAGTTTAGCTTATAGTAACCTGACTTTTCTAACTTAAGCCTTGGAATCTCCCGCCAGATCATCGCCTAACAAAAACTGGAGCAGCCATTGCTTGATATGTAACAGGACTAAGTGAGCAGGTTAGAAGTTAACTATACTCTGTATTTAACATGCGCCTTTATCTTATGTGGAGTTTAAATGATTTATTATGGAAATTTAATTCCATAATAAATGACTCTGCCTTCACCGCTTTGGTTTGCTCCTTTGAGAAAAGGTCTAACAATGGAGCCAAAGAACATTTGGTGTTTGGCAAAGTTTCTTCCATCGTCTCAGAAGTTGAAGGTTTGGGTATTAACATTAAGCTAGTAATTTAACTCATTATGGAACTTTTCTGGTTTGCAAACCAATCTGACTTCTTCAAGTTGGGTTCTATGGTAAACCCATCTGGGTATGGTCTACTGCTATTACTTCGTTTTTTGGTTTTGTCATCATTCACTGAAACACATCGTTTTCTCAGAAAGTGAGTGTTGGAAGAGAAGAGGGTTTTGAAAAAATGGGGACTGAGAAAGAGAAGGAAGGCTTTGAAACAGTGAAATTGTATTACTCCATCGTGTCCTTACTAATTAATGAAGAACAAACATAGGATTGGAAATGGGATTGTGAGGATAAAAAGATAAACTCGACAAAGAAGCGATTGGGAGGCTTATGTCCTCTTAACTCCAAAAGAGGGGGGAATTTGTCTTCAAGCTCTTGGTTATCCTCCATGGACGACAATTTATATTGCAGCTGGAGTAATTTATGGTGGTGATTCTCGCCTTTCAGAACTTACATCTCGCTTCCCCAGTATAGTTTTTAAGGTTTTTCCTTAATTAACATAGTTATTGGTCAGATGCTTGAGTTCTCTGGAAGTACAAAAACATGTCTTATGCTGGTTTCTGAATTGCTTTCAGGAAACATTGGCAACCCCAGAGGAGTGATACAATCATCCCAGACAGGTACAAATTTGATCAAGATGTGATACTAACTGCTCTTTTGAATTGAAAATACCACTCAAGGATGAACCATCTTCTCTGTTTCTTTAAATTTTCCTTACACAGCATGCAGATGACTACCGTCTACCTTGTTGACTGCTTTTGTATGAATCCAACAGAATATTGCATCAAGCATGAGGGCTGTTGTGTCCTGGAGTGTTTTCTTTCCTCAAAGCCCGTAATACAACTGTGTTTTATTCGGTAGTTAATTAGCTTGGTTTTTTTATTGGTGAGTGATTGAATAACTAGTCTCTTCTTCATTCAAAGCCATGCCCTTGGATATAATATCTCTTTGGCCTCCATTTTAGTATGACAATCATTTCCTGAAAACATGTTCACTCCCAGTTGTCTTTCTATGCCGACAGCTTGCTTTTTTATTCTGTTTTCCTCTGATGTCCTATCTTATGTCTGTAGCTTATGAAATTCACGGTTAGATTGTCATTCTTTGAGTACTTCTCTGCGCTAGTTACTTTACGTAACCAGAAATTATAACTTTGGAGAAGTGGAAGGAAGAGATTAGTACTCCTTTTGATCTTTTCGTTACTGCCATTTGCTGTCTTTTCTGCTTGCTTTCTCCTTCCCCAAATGAATGCATTAGAATATGCTCCTTGATGACATTCTTCTGCCATTTTTGTACTCTTCAGTAATTGCAGAAAAGGACTGGTTGAGCTTTTTGATCAGCTAGAAAGTGGGAAGATGGAAGAAGGTCCCTCATTCACATTGTTTCTGAACAACTCAAGTAATTGCTGATCAAAAGGAGCCATCTGAATTGAATCTAATAATTCCTTCTAACTTTCAATTGTATATATTTCCAAGTTGAGAAACACTGAATGGTCCTGCAGTTTTCTTAACTGAACATTCATCAGAATCTAACTCAACAAGGATCCGACAATGACGACACGATGATGGAGTTCCAAATTCATGACTTTAAGAAAGAATTATACAGATCTCCAGATACTGCTTTCACTGGATATCCCCCTCATTACACAAAAGGGATAGCATGATTATCTTCCTTAATTTATGGATCATGCAACAAGAAAAAGGCAAAGGATTTGAAGTAGTATGTTTCTATTTAACTAGGAAAAGTTAAAAGAGAAGTGTAAGAGAGTGACTTGAATCATGTTTGATGCACAACTTTGGCCTCTTCATATATTGTGTTATACACAATTATATTAGAAGATTTAATGTAATTTTTTAATTTATAGAATTTATTATATATGATTAACGTGCAAATTTATTTAATTATATAAATACACATTTTATTTCTAATTATAATGAGAATTAATTAGTTTTAAAACATATTATATTATATTAAAAATAATTAATATAAGAGTATAATTAAAAAATAGAAATAAGAAGATAAAATCAAACATATTTTTAATTTTTAGTTTTTTTACTACGAACCTCTACCAAATAAGTTTTATTTTCAGCTTTTATATTAGAAATCACAATAGCAAAATAAAAGTGAAACCAAATGACTCACTAATTAGTTAGTTTGATTTGAAAATGATAAATGTAGTTTGAATTGAATTTTTAAATTTAAATTTTGATTTCAAATGGACAAAGAATTGAATTTTGCGATTTAAATTGGTTTGAATTTTAGTCATTTTTATAAATGTTTAAAATTTTATAAAAGAAACAGTATTGTACCGGTACTGGTTAATACTAGGCACCGTTTCATTTAATTTTTTAAATTTATATAATAGTTCCTTAATTTTTTTAAAATTACAAAATAGTCTATTATCATATTGTATAATTATACTGTATATTTTTAATTCTGTTTCTAAAACATCATAATAATAAACAATAATTACAATTAATATGAAATAACAATAACTTTAAGACATTTCACATATAAATAATAATCACAATTTTTATGAAAAAAGACAATCATCATCATATAAATATAAAAATTAAAAATAATATAAAGTATTTAAAATATTACAATTATAATTTTTATTATAAAATAAATAATAATTACATCAAAACATCTAATAAAAATCATAATTAACATCCTTAACTTTCAAATTATACAATTTACGATAAGAGTTTGTGATAAGGAAACAACAAATTAGAATTGAAACATGAAATAAAAATATTTATTATTTAATTTACTATTAATTAATTATATTATATATTTAATTAATTAAAATTAATTAATACTAAAATTATAAATATCTTAATTTAATTTATAAAATAAATTGAATAATTATTAATAAATACAATTAAATTTATAAATATTTAAAAATATATAAATTTTAAATAAATTATGATTTAATAATTAAAAAAATATAAATAATATTAGTTTATAAGTGATAATTTTAAATTAGTTATTTTAAAAAATAAAATATTTTTATTAATATTTTTATTAATAAATATTATATAAAATATTAAAATAAATTTAAATAAAATAATTTATTTTTAAGTTTAATTTAATGTATAATTATAATTATTAATAAAAATATTTATTTTATTTGAAAGTTTAAAATTAAAAAATCACAATAAAAGTTTAACCAAATAATTAATTATAAAAATTTTGAAAAACAGAAGGGGGTGGAGGAAGAGAGACAGAGAGGTAAATTTTTTTAAAAAATTTTACTAATAAATCTCTATGTAATACCGATTGGTACCAGACAAATCAGATCCGTATCAACCGATATTTACATCCGGTACATTAATATTGTTATTTTGTACCGTTCTTTAGCCGGTACAATACATACTGCCCGGTACCAACCAGTACGAAATGAAATTCATAAGATTGGTATAGACTCTGTTTTGAAGTATTAAAGTAATCAGGCTCAAGTTTGGACCAATAATTTAAGGCCCACTCGACATTTGAGTCGTATTTAAATCACTTGTAATAAATTTTGGATATTGCATTGCATATAGATCTATTAGATAATTTCTGTAATAAATAGTGGATTTTTCTCAATCTCGTAACAACGAAACTTTCATTAGGTGTTGTTGTAATAGATTTTAGGTCGGTTTCAAACAATCTCGGGGACGCTTGGTTTGTACGAGGGAATGGTAATAGGAATGGGAATGAATATAGTGAAGAATGAAAATGGATATTATCATTATAATTATCATGGTTGGTTAAGAGGAAGGAATGATTACCATTATCATTAACAGTGTTGGTTTGTAAAAAATAATAAAATTAATTAATTACAATATATTAATTAATTAGAATATTATAATTAATTAATTAGAGTATTTTAATTAATCAATGAATTATATTTCAATTAATTATATTGTAACTAATTAATTATTTATTTTTAATTAATTATAATGTAATTAATTGTAATATTTTAATTAATTATATTGTAATTAATTAATAACAATATTTTAAATAATTATATTTTAATTAATTAGTAACAATATTTTAATTAATGAATAATTATATTTTAATTAATTATAATGTAATTAATTAATAATATTATTATTTTAATTTATTATATTTTAATTAAATTATTTTAATTAATGAATAATTATATTTTAATAAATAATAATACTTTAATTAATTAATTAACGTATTTTAATTAATGAATTAATTATATTTTAATTAATTATAGTAATTAATTATATTATATTATTTTAATTAATTATATTTTAATTAAATAATTAATTACTATATTTTAATTAATTAATGAATTATATTTTAATTAATTATAATGTACTTAATTAATTAATATTATTATTTTAATTAATTAAATATAATTAATTAATTATATTTTAATTAATTAGTAAAATGAGTCTCTACTAAGGATTGAGTTTCATTCCTCTATTAATTGGGGGTATGGAGGATTCCTCCAAAGTGGGATATCAAGCCACTTATTTTTTATTCCTTACCCATTAACTCCTTCTTAAACCTATCAACCAAGCACCGCCTTAGATAGTCCACATTTGATATTTGATGTTGGTGTTATGTGTATTTCGTTTTTTAATCAAAGTCTAAAAGAAGGAATTCTTCTGAAGACTAAAAATTAAAAAAAAATTCAAGATTTTTAAATATTAGGAGTTTTCCTTTGATTTATCTTTATGTCTTTTATCCTTCAAAGTATAATCACTTCATCATGTCTAAAAACTTATTACATAAATTTTCAATATATTTCTCAATCATATTAATAAATATTAATACAAAGAATTTTAAATTGAACTGTTTACATTTTTTAAAATTTTGAAAACTTAATTAAAGTTTTTAATTGAACACAAAATATTATCATCCTAGCCTCACTGTGCCATTAATGGCAACAAAGTTTCTGAAACTATAACAAGTCTGTAACCTAAACCTTAGCTATAGGAAATGGTTCTTACATGAACATGAACATGAGCATTTTGACAAGGAAAATATCAAAATTAAAAAAATTTGTACATGATCGGAGTTTCCATCAGGAATGATATGAAGGTCCATATCAAGCATTTTTGTTTTGCCTCCTGGACAGGTCGAAGACCGACTGAAGCAATACACAGAGCAACCGAAAGAAAAATAATCTAAAACAGATTCTTACCAGGGAAAGAATTGCCTTAGCTCAGAACTGTTGCAACAATGGCAGTATTGTTGAATGAATAAATTTATATACATTGGCTATTTCTCGAGTTTTACAAAACCAGTCTTGGACTACTCTTTCTCTGCAGCTTATCTGTATATGTCTGTTTCAACTGTTTCCTATGGTTTTTTTTTTTTTTTTTAATGTCAGCTTGCTGAACTGAGAGTTCCTACAAATGGAAAACATGGTAGCAGCCTAGAATTGCCCTGATTTCTCTCTAAAACAAGTCCTGGAATGGTGTTGCTTTGAAAAAGAAGCTTCAGTCATCTGTCATACAAGACCGAGTTCGCCCAGGAAAGCATGAGATCCCGAACAACTGTTGGGAAGTCTGCAAGACAAACCATAGATTGAGATTTGACTATCTAAAGAACAACTTGGATTACATGTGACTGCATGTTAGGAGTTCCGTTCAAACTTTACCTCGTGCAACTTCAACTGCAACTGTGGGCATGTCTATTTGGTCTTCTACCAGTCTGTATACATCTAAAAGCTGTGAAGACAAATGATATCTCAGTATTCAAAGGGGTAAGATATGGAAATACAAAATCATGCAAAAAGGAGCATAAATATTAAATAGCACTTTGAACGTCTTGTACAAAATGCCATTTTAGCAATAAGATGAAAGATGCAGTAAAAGAAATTAGGATTTCATCTTATTGCCAACCTCTTCGATATGAAGCTTCGAATCTTCAGTCAAAGCCAATAGTAGCTGTCTACGAATTCCTTCATCAATAAAGAAAAGTCGAGCTCCATCTTTTATGGTATCTGTCAGGTCTAGCTTCTTTTCAACTTCCAACTGTCTGGACCTTTGCCTGCAGATGTGACATGATTATGTGTATCTGTGAAAGCAAAATTAGCATCATGACAGGTAAGGAGTCCATGAAAGATACAAGTTGTTCGCTTGGAAGGCAGGATTGGTGCTCATCTTGGCCACGTTTTCTTTTGCAAGAACAATAAGATTTCCAAGTCGTTTCCATTGAAAAGAACCATCCTTGAACAGAACCTGAGACCAGAAGGAGATATTGAGGTATTAGAAAATAAGAAAAATATAAGATCAGTAAGCTTATCCTTTGATTTCAAAGTACAAAAAAGCAAACAAGAGAACAATTCTCTGGTTTCAGCAACCTAGAATGCAAAAGAAATGTGTTATTCATTATAAAGAACCGTGTTAAACTTCTTTTCTTGAAAGCAGAATGCCAAAGAATCAAGGTGATTGCAAGGTCACAAACCCTGCCTTCCTTATTCATGCAACAATGTAGCAAATAGATGACACATTCAGCAAAGGCAGGCTATAAAATAGATACTTTCAAATGGTAAACATGCTCAGAATGCTAAAAAGAAACTATATCATATTAATTAAGGTCATAATGATAATAATCAACTGCTACACATTTTAGGCAAGACGCACTGTCTAAACAAGAACGGCAAATAAATTAACCTGTATGAGGCGCTCCCGAAGGGCTGGATTTGGATCTGTTAGGAGACGCTTTGCCACATAAGGGTAGGCAACCTGTTAAATATTAAATGATAATAATGATTAGGCAAAAAGAGAATCCAAGCTTTTAAGAGTCTATAGAGAACAACAATGCATAAAACATTGTTTACCAGTAATTATAAACTGTTTTCAACAAAGTCAAATCTTAGAAAATTCTTAGAAGCTAACTAGTTAGCTTTGATGTCCAAGAATATGTAGCCTACAGTGAACATTTTCAACAACTTTTGCCAATTAGCTCCTATTACCAAAAGAAAATCCTGGAAGGAGAATGAAAGATATTTCACCTCAAGAAATTTAAAATCTGGCTTCAGGGTGAAACAGATGCCTTCTTGGGTCAATAGAGAGCGAATAACGAGGGAAAATCTCTCTGGTATACGGATAGGATAATTATAAACCAATTGGTTAAACTTCCCTGCAGCACAAAAAGCCATATTTTAAATTTGGTTGCTAGATGAAAGACGGACTGAACTTAATGCAACATATTGGAACTTCACGTTATGTCAGATAATTGATAGTGAATCAGTTCTTGCAACTTGAACTTAGGGAAATGCATTATTCTGAGTTTTCATTTAGCTGAAAGCAAAAATCTCGCATTCCGCAATCCAACTAAAATGATGCAATAAAAGATACATAGAACATGCATCAAAATCTAAAGATTTTTTTTTTTGAAAAATTTGAATATCTAAAGAAGAGTATTGTCACTGTTCAGGAAAGAAAAAATATAGAAGTTACAATATTAAATTTCTTCAGAAAAATGGCATAGGTCCATGACTAGTAATTAAAAAATAGCTCAGCAATTAATGATTTTACAGCTAAATCGTTATTCATTTAAAGTGATCATGCAACAGGAAAATAAGGTCTCTTTTTACACCTAACAACTAAATTTGCTCAAACACAACTTGTGGAATATAAGATACCTGTAACACTTCTGAAATTAAAATCAGAAAGCCCTTTTCCAGCTGAATTCTGCCAAATTGCTTCTAAAGCTGGGATAATTGGAGATACATCAGTTCCACTAGCCAAGAAACCAAGCCTAGTGAAATCATTCGCCATCTCAGCATAGTCCTCATTGACAGCATGCACAACAGCATCAATCAATATCTGTTTATTTAGCTGAAACATGGGACAAAAATAATGTTAGAAATATCCACTTAGTAGTACGATAATCCTCCATGTTCATGAATGAAGTTTTTAATTTTATAAAACGAAATTATCTTCTGCCGGGAAAATATATTTGTGATCCTACCTTGAGAAAATGTTATGGCATTTCTTTTAAGCAATAAAGCTAGTAAAAAGTAGGCCCTACCTTTTAGATAATTTTAAAGTACATCTTAAAAGATTTGAACTACCTGACTAAGCACAGCAACATTCCCAAAGTCCACATAGGCAATACGACCATCTCGCAATGCAAATATGTTTCCAGGATGTGGATCCCCGTGAAACAATCCGAACTCTAACAATTGTCGCAAAGCAGCACTCACTCCAACTGTAAGAAATCCTTCTACATCGATGCCAGCCTCCTTGATAGCCTACATGACATCAAGCACAATATTACTGCTTTTTAAAAGAAAACAAATGAAATGAATCCGTAGGATGATCGTGATATTCAAACCTGCGGGTCAGTGCATCGAATGCCATCTATCCATTCCATCACTAAAACACGAGAACCAGACAGATTTCTGTAAACTTGAGGAATTTTGACAGTTGGATCAGACTTGAAGTTTTCCACGAAGTCTTCCAAGTTTCGAGCTTCCTAAATTAGACAAATAAGACCTTGACTAAAAGTAGTATCAACAAGCCTAAAGGTACAACTGTTTCTTCGGGTGAAGAAAGCACAAATATCATTGAAATAGTGATCATGATGTCAGAAATTCTGATACGAGATGCAGGCACAGATATCAATTTTGATTCTTAAGAGCACGATTAAAAGTTATTTGGAAAAAATAGAGAACAGCTATGCAAATACCAAGGTGTAATCAAGCTCCTCCAAAAGCTTTTCACCAAATTCATCAACTAACAGCTCAGCATTGCATCCCAGCTTTTGCAAACTAATTCCATTCAAGAAGGAAGCAAGAGTTCTGAAAAGAAAAAGATCCCGATAGATTATAGGCTCTATTCCAGGCCTCTGTACCTGCAAATATATAAATTCAAATTTGAATTTAAGAAAATTACTTAGTCTCACAACATTTCTGGAAAGATTCGAAATAGCATCAAGTGCTTGGAACACAAAGTTCCCCTGTTGACCTAAAAAAAAGAAAAAACTATATGCCCAGATTTTGCAGCCATATAAACAGTCAGTATGGTAGCACAGCTACCATTTGCTAGCAGCATTAAGAAAATTATCAATAGATTCAACTGCCACTTTCAATGTTTGCAGTTCACTATAACTAAACTTGAAAATTTGAAAAACAAACTAAAACAAAGTCTCCAGAATCATTTAAGTATTCCATTGCCCAACAGAGAAAAAGCTGCAATTGTTATCACTTGGTGATTGTAAAAATACTAATGCTAAAAGAAGGGCCACTCAATAAACCTTAGACAACCTTAATTGCAACATCCTCGCCTGTACCCTTTAGAGTAGCTCGATAAACTTGACCTAAGCTTGCAGCTGCTATAGTTTGACATGAGATTTTACTGAATAAAGCTTCCAGAGGTTGGCCCAACTCTTCTTCGATGATGCTGAATGCAACCTATCAAGATAGTTGAGGGTTTGAAAACGACTAGACCCAAACAGAGTTTGAGAAAACAGGATCCAAGAAGAAGATGTCCTTGCCTGATTGGGAAAAGGAGGCACATCATCCTGAAGAATGCAAAGCTCATTCATATAATCTTCCCTGATGATATCAGGTCTGTTCGCAAGAACCTAGTTATCAAAGAAAAAATCCACTGAATTTTTTCAATTTTCAATCTTCTACTAATAAAAACAGGATTACAAATTCATATCTCCACAATTAAATCCAATCCCTGGCACATCTTAGCAATTTGTCGGAGCTGAAATCAAACCTGGCCAGCTTTGATAAAAGAAGGTCCCAAGTCGCACAAGAGATTTCTGAGCTGACGAGCACGATATGGAACAACCTCTTCGTCTCTTCCAACCAAGAAATCATACATCAAATTTGACCAGTACAGTCCCAAGTTCCACACTATTTCCACTCCACGTAAAATTAACGACAGTATTGCGCCTCTCGACTCCAGTACCTTACTCTTCACCTATTGTTCATCACACAAAATGAAAATTCACTAAATTTGAACTCGGAAGATTTCATGATAACTCCTACAAAAATTTGATAGAATTAATGTCATGTCCGTACTGTCTCTGGAGTGTACTTGCGAAACGGCACGCACACGCCGCGTTCGATATCGAGCAGTTCCAGAGCACTGCTTGACTTTCCTAACTGTAGAACATTACCGTTAGTCCCACTCGTAGCCTCACTCCTCCTGCTAGAAACAGCTCCATTTCTGGATCTCTCGACTCCGGAGACCACAGCAAGGCTCAAGACTTGAGAGGGCGAACACCCTTTACGTCTCCAGAGGCCGGAGCCAGAAATTCGAGTACGGGAGTGTGAAGTTTTGCGGTGCGGAGAAGGAGCGTTGATGCAATTGGGATGAACCAAGTCCATGTCGAGAGACAGTAGGTGGAGTTTGGCGAGGATGGGAAGTGGCGAGAATGAGAATTAATCATCAAAATCAAATGATCACCACAAAAAAGAAAAAGAAAATCAAATTCGTAGATAAGTTTGATGGATAAATAAGGAAGAAGCAGGCTCTTCCGTTCTGGCCACGAAATTTAAGTGAACAGCTTGATAGGGATGGGGGTTTGAGCCTAAGAAGAGGCGGATGTTGTGTGGTACTAAGCTAAACAACCAAGGATGAGACTTTGGGAGTACATAGAAATCGGACATGTTGTCTTTTCCATGCTTACATTTGGATGGTAGTAAGTCGGGATATTCCACGTAGATACACAACCAATTTGATAACGGTTTATTTTAGGTTAAGCGAGTTCGCGTTTGAATTATTTCTTGAATGCAATCGTTTAAAATTTAAGGTTAAAGTTTTATTTTTTATAAGAGGCTTGTCTGGTTTGAATAGAGGTTAGTCTGAG
>JAOSBK010000003.1:35464283-35481799 GCA_027568895.1 Erythroxylum shatona
TCAATTAATTATATTGTAACTAATTATTTATTTATTTATAATTAATTATAATGTAATTAATTACAATATTTTAATTAATTAAAATATTGTTATTAATTAATTATAATAATTTAATTAATTATATTTTTAATTAATTAATAACAATATTTTAATTAATTATATTTTAATTAATTAGTAACAATATTTTAATTAATAATAATAATATTTTAATTTATTATATTGTCATTAATTATATTTTAATTAAGTAATTAATTAAAATAATTTAATTAATGAATAATTATATTTTAATTAGTTATATTTAATAAATGATAATGTTTTAATTAATTAATTACAGTGTTTTAATTAATGAATGAATTATATTTTAATTAATTATAGAAATTAATTATTTAATTATTTTATTTTATTTTAATTGATTATATTTTAATTAATTATAGAAATTAATTATTTTATTATTTTATTTTATTTTAATTGATTATATTTTAATTAAATAAATAATTACTATATTTTAATTAATAAATGAATTATATTTTAATTAATTATAATGTACTTAATTAATTAAATTATTATTTTAATTAATTATATTGTAAATTAATTATATTTTAATTAATTAATTAATTATATTTTAATTAATTAATTAATTATAAATGAGTGTCTATTAAGGAATGATTTTCATTCTTCCACTAAATGGGGGGTATGAAGGATTCCCTAAAGTGGGATATCAAACCATTACTCCTATAATCATAATCAACAACCAACTACTCACTTTTCATTCCATACCCATTATACTCAATCCATCCTAATGCATTCCTAATTTTAACTAAATTGAAGTTAGGCTTGATAACGTTAGCCTAATCAAAATTTTGATTTAATATTAAGTGATCAAATTGAAAATGGACTTCAAAATCTAAAAGAATAAGTTATTATAATAATATTAAAAATTGTTGCACATTTTTATATAAAAGGGTATGTGATTATATGGCATTACAACAGCAAAAAGGAGTCAATCCTACATCCAGATTAGGTTAGATTGGTCCCATTATAAGCCTAAGCTCATATTAAGTCAAATAACCATCTTTGTATAGAGGATTTTTAGCTATTTCTCTCTAGATCTAACTCGATTCGATTCGAATTGAAATCATCAGACATAGTTAAATTGGGTTTTCGTTTTGATTTTGAGAGATCTGTTCGAGGTCTTTTCTGTTGACTCGTTTTTGATCGCAAAATGATGTTGTTTGAAGAAAATTTTATAAAACAAAATCATTTTAGTCTTAATATTTTTTTAAAAAGCCGTATTCAATGTTATATTATTTTAAAATATTTTTAAAATAATATTATATTAAATTTCTTAAACTCCACGTCTCAACGGAACTTTAACTTTACATTTTATTGGTAGCTATTAATCATTGTTTTAAAAATCAGATAGAAAGTTAAATCGATAAGAAAAGAAGTTTAAGGTTTAAAATATTTAACTGGTATTATATCGTCGTAAAATTAATTAAAAAGTGAATGAAATTTAAAAATTTAAAAATTGATTAAAGAAAACTATTCTTACCCATCGAAATTTAAAGTTTAATTCAAAAGAAAATTATTAAACAAAAATTAATCAGTTTATTTCTTTTTATAAAATTTAATTAATGTCTAAAAGTTGTCTAACTAATTAATAAACTGATTAATTTTTAATGACAAAAATTATCAAACTAGAAAATTAAAAATCAAACCATAAAGTTAACATATTCAAGATTTTTATTGTAAAATCGATATGACCAGTTCAATGTTTAAAATATTGGTAATTATTAGCGAGTGTTAATAATAAAAAATATTATTTCATAAAATATTAGCCTCTTAACAGTAAAAGATTTAATAAAATTAAAGAATTTGAAAAATAATAGAAAAACTATTCTTATTCATCCAAAAAATTTAAAGTTTAATTGAAATAAGAGATTGTTAAACAAAAATTAATCAATTTATTTTCATTTATAAAAATTAGTTAATTTATAAAAATTCTCCAACTAATTGATTTTTAAAAACATAAACTATTAAACTAAATCGAGGTAGAAAATTAAAAACCGAACTGAAAAGTTAGTTAATTTAAAATTTTTACTGTTAAATCGTTCGAATCGGTTCAATTTTAAAATATTGGTGATTATTGTAATTTGATAATTATTAGTGAGTATTAATAATAAAAAATATTATTATTTCATGAAATATTAGCGACTTAATTAGTTCCTTTTAAGGATTACGTGAAATGTATTATTTAGAAGAAGTAAATCGAGTTCGATATGCTTACAAGTGAAGAAAAGCCAAACAAGTGGAAGATTAGAAGTGAACAAGATTGGATTAAGTGAAAAGAAAGGACAAAGTGGATTTCAACTAAGTACAGTGACGTTGGGCACATGAAGGTCTTAGCCATATCCATAAATGTTTCATTTTTCAATGGTTTCATCACAAAATGCCAAAAGAAAATAGATCAAAGACGAGCAGAGGGATCCATGTGGGGAACAGATATTCTGTTTCCAAATACCTATTCCCTTTTGTTTTCAACCGTCCATTTTATAGTATTGGATGATTGAGATTAATGGAGAACAGGGAGGATTAGGTTATTGATAATAGAAGACATGATCCCACCCAAGTGTACCAAAAAGAAAGAAGAAAGCTGGATTCTTACAAACCTCCAACAGCAATGGCAAGTTCTGGGCATGATTGAGCGATTATTTTTGACACGACTTGTTGGTTTCTCTGGACATAGAAGAATAAGTCTCTATTTGATGATCATTTTATTTGACCATCCTCACCTATTTTTTTTTCCCATTTTATCTTATACAAATCAGATACACAAGTCTACTGAGTGGCAAAGTCGGGTCGATATCGGGTTCCGTCCCCGTCAAGAATAACTCATCGGTTGGAGTAAACCGTCACCAGGTTGGGTAAAACTAAACACAGATGGTGCATGTAATCGCACCCAGGTATCGGCTACAACAGGTGGCCTCATAAGAGATAACGACGGCAATTGGCTTGGAGGCTTCACACATAACCTAGGATAGTGCACTCCGTTGTCTGCAGAACTCTGGGGAGTTTTTACAGAACTCTCGCTCGCCTGAAGCTTGGGCTTCTGCAGGATAGAACTGGAAGTGGATGCGCTCGCGGTGCACAAGATCATCTCTTCCTCGGACACCCGCTCTCAGACATTCATCCCCATAGTAACAGGTTTCCACGAATTGTTCACCGGGAACTGATCTGTTGTTCATCAACATGTATATCGAGAGAGCAACAGATGTGCTGACTAGCTTGTCACCTAAACAGAACATTCTGACATTGATGTCACATATTTTGATAATACACCTATCGAGTGTCAACGTATCCTATTAGAGGATATGTCGGGGATCTGTTTCTCAAGATTTGTTTTGTAATCCATTTATTTGGTTCCCTTTAATCAAAAAAAAAAAGAAAGAGGAAGGCTTTCTCAAATCAAGTTAGAGTAATAACTAATAATCGGGATATGATTCTTTGCTCCAATTAACCAGTTCTTATCTTATTCTATTAAATTTAATCTACATATTTATGTAGGATTCAAACAAATGTGTGGATCAGATTAAGTAGCACAAGATTAGAACACTCTAACGAGAATAGGGTACTTCAACCCCTAATAATCTCCTATTTTTTATTTAAAATTGACATATTATTAATATATTTTTAGCTTTGTAAAAATTACTAATTTACTCCCATAATTTTAATTTTATAATACTCATTTCTTTTTTAAAAAAGAACAACAATAACAATATCGTAAAAATTAAACTTAAATTCAAGGTCTAGAAAGCCCTATAACGACCTAAATTATAATATGCAACCTTACTCCTAATTAGTAATTACTATTTCGTAAATCTCACAATTAAAATTTGAAGGATTAAAAGGATTCCTGAATATACAAATAAAAATATTAATAAATAGTAGGAATAATGGATTAAAAATGTTTTAAAAATTTGAAATTCTAATTATAGTATGTAATTTTTAAAAATTTTAAATTTGAATGTTTAAAATTATAGTATTAATAATAAATTTTTATATTATTAATATATTTTTATTAGTAATTTATTGATATAAGTGATGTAATACTTGAAAACTAGTATTTAATCACTTGTTTAATACTAAAAGAATGTGACAAGATGTCAAAGTGATCTTTTCAAGTATTAAAAAGAGAAGATACTTTAAAGTGCATAGTTATTTTGGATTTTTCATTTTAATGTTCAAACTTTTAAAATTTTCAATTAAGTGTTCAACTTTCTATAAATTTAAAAATTCAGTTATAAACATTTGTTGGTACTTGTTGATTTAAGGATTTTTTTTTTGCTTACATATAAAAAATAAATTGTTAATTAATCATTTACGATAGTTAAAACACATAATCAATGTGCCAAAGAGGTTGTGGGTTATATGTTTAATACTACGTAGATAATTAGTTAACAGTTAATTTTTCACATGAACGTTTACTTGTCATTGACAAAAAGATTTCGTTAACCAAATAGTAAAATATTAATAGTCTAACACGTAGGAAAGGCCTTATTACGTATCCCGGATTGTTCATGAAAGGATAAAAATGAAAAAAATGTGGAATATTTGATTTCAGTTCTATCTAGAGTTTTGAAGCAATTTTCGATATTAAAACGAGCTCCAATCTTTCCCGAGACAGTTGAGGAAGTTGATTACCGACACTCGGTTAATGTCTTTCTTTAATTTTTTTAAGACGTAGGCACTCCTAACGAGTCAAAGGATCCGTATGCCTACGAATTACATAAGTAATTAAATGAGGCTTTAACCTTTATATATAGGTTCTATATCGGGCTTCTCTATCATAAGCCTGATATGAGTCTAGTAAATACTAATTAAGATCTATTTTCTTCTCGAGCTTCAACTCATTAATTTAGATCATTTATTGAACAACTTTATTACTTTTGTTAAGATCGAATTACACAACTTAATCGATAAGTTATTAAAAACTAAAAAATATAATTAATAGTTGTTCAATTTATAAAAAAAGACAAAAATATCATGAGATGTTAAGATTATGAAAGTTGGTAACTTGATTAAAAATTTAGATGGAACAGGTTATAACCGTAAGGCGTAAGTGAGTTGGTAAGGGACTCTCTTAGCTTAAGTGAGGTTGTGGGTTTGAATCTCCTCTCGTGTATACACCTGTTTAAAACTTAAAGCTAGAGCTTTACCTTCTGCAATGACCTACCTCTTATATAAATAGTTGTTCAATTTATAGAAAAAGACAAAAATATCATGAGATGTTAAGATTATGAAAGTTGATAACTTGATTAAAAATTTAGATGGAACAGGTTATAACTGTAGGGCGTAAGTGAGTTGGTAAGGGACTCTCTTGGCTTAAGTG
This sequence comes from Erythroxylum shatona, assembly GCA_027568895.1. Classification (NCBI taxonomy): domain Eukaryota; kingdom Viridiplantae; phylum Streptophyta; class Magnoliopsida; order Malpighiales; family Erythroxylaceae; genus Erythroxylum; species Erythroxylum shatona. The sequence goes on from JAOSBK010000003.1 coordinate 35,469,673, forward strand.
AGATTATGGGTTCGAATCCCCTCTCGTGTATACACCCGTTTAAAACTAAAAGCTAGAACTTTACCTTTTGCAAGGACCTATGACTTAAAAATGTCTCCTTATAATTAAGACTCTCCTGAAATATTTCATTAAAAAAAAAGAAACAGGTTATTTCGTTTGACAAAAAAGAGACAGCATATTCATGGGCAACAGTACAAGACAGAAGCGACGTACAAGGACATAGGATTCTACTTTATTTAAGGTGCCAAATCCTGACATTACTATTGAACTTCAACGTGCATAGTTTCATGACTCTTTATGGTAGGCCAACCTGAAGTCTCCTTTTTGTACCTTAAAAAAAATGTTAAAGAATATAAACGATAGTATTACGTTATCTAACTTTCAGTATTGCTCTATACCTTCAACTACGATGCCAATTAATTCTAAGTGACATTTCCTTTATTTTTTAAAAATCTTTTTATAATTAAATATAATTGATTAATTAATTAATTTTCTTTTCAGTAATTAAATATAACTAATTAAAATTTAAAATAAAACAAATTTTAATAAATTTTATTTTTTAATATTTTTAGCAAACTAACAATATCAATAGTAACGATAATCGTTTGTTCGTTCTAACCAATTATTATAATTATGATGATTATATTTATTCTCATTTTTTAATATATGCATTCTCATTCATATTACTATTATTTATTTTAAACTAAGCGGACGGTAATCGTTTGTTCGTTCTAACCAATTATCATAATTATAATGATTATATTTATTCTCATTCTTTACTATATTCATTCTCATTCATATTACTATTACTTATTTTAAACTAAGCGCCCCCTAAACTTTAAAGTTTAAAAGGATTATTCAATATTAGATTGTTTAAAAACTTGCTCAAATTTTAAAAATAATTGAAAGAGTCAGTCCTCACTTCTTACCCATCCAAAAATTTGGAATTTAATTGAAAAAGAAGCATATTAAATTAATTAATTAATTAATTATAATTTATAAAAATGATTAATTTTTGTTAATTAATAAACTGGCTAGTTTTTAACAATAATAGTTATTAAAAAAATAAAATTGAAAAAATAAAAAGGCAATTGATTCAAAGTTTTCATAATTGCACCGTCGATTGAGTTTTTTTAATAATTACTTATTTAAGAACTTATTGCACCCTTTTTTAGATAAGGGTATTTAAATAAACCTAGTTGGTATTATTGTAGAGGAGACAAGTTACTTGGAGACAGAAGAAATTGAATGATAGATCACCTAACATACCTAAAATGTCTTCTTCTTCTCCTTCTTCCTCTTCCCAATGCCTTTGTCTCTATACTAATGGACACTTGTAAATTATTGTACTCTCTTTCCAACTCTTGCCTCTTTTGTCTTCACTTCCATTTGATTATTTTTGTTCATAACTTAAGAGCCCACTCGGTTTCATATGATCTTGTCTCCTAATACTAGTGGCAAATTTGGTTTGGTTTTATCTAAAATTAATGGATTCAACTCGAGTTAATTGGCCTTTGTGTTGAACTCGGGATTAGGAGATGACTCGAACTCTCTTTTTAAAATAATTTCATATTAATTTAGCTTTTCAAAATGACTTCGTTTTGATTTTTAAGTTTAAGAAATTTATAACGAAAGTAAGGTTATGTTGATAAGTGAAATCAAAATAATATCATTTTAAGCGCTTAAATTCTTAATACGTCGACTCGTTTGACCTATTGTCAAATACTTAAAAATATTATACATTTTTTATACATTTTATAATATTTATGATTTAAGTAACATTAATTATAATTAATATAAATTAAATTTTTAAATAAAATGTCATGTTATAATTAGGGAACAAATTTTAAGATGATAGATTACAAATGATTATGTGAAATTGATTTCTAAGGTACCATTGATTCCACCAATGTAGTCATAAAAACCTCATATGAATCTAGAGATGGTAACGGGCTAAACGAATTTAACGTTTTTTTTTTTTAATTCGGTCGAGTGCTGATAAATTAAAATCTAATTTACACAAGATTTTAATTAATTTTTTTATTTAAATACGTTCAAATAATTAAATTTAATAAAACTCAATCAATTAAAATTTTATATGGTAATTTTAAATTTTTTTTCTCTAAGTGGACCATCTTTGTAATGTAATCTTGTTTCATATCATTACCAGAGTCATGCTTGTGAAATTTAGGTGCTCCTTTTCAATGACACTCATTAATAGTGATTTTATAATTTCTTGAAACCAATAATAACATCTTTGAAGACTCATAGCTTTAAGAGAAAGCAAGCTCATGGAGAATCTTGTTCTCCAATTAAAGAACCACAAGAACATTGATTTGCATGATTTTAACTTGTTCTAAGTCACTTTCCAACTCATACCATAAACAAAAAAGAGAACAGTTGATTTTATCTGATATAGTTAAAGTAGGATAATGCAGAATGGTAAAAATTTCAAAGCATATGTATACATATGACTCATGACCATAATAGATTGTTGAATTAATTACTCCTTTTATTTTTTTTCGTTAGACAAATAGTTATAATAAAAATAAAAAGTACGTTTTAATTTTTAAGATTTTATAAAATTTAAGTTCAATTTTAATATTAAAATAAATTATTGGTATGAAAATTATTTTAATTGATTATTAAATAGAAATGACATTATTTAAAATTCGATTGAAATGAACTTTTTTTATGTATTTTGATTGGTCTAAAATTTTTTTTTCAAATTATGACCTAAGTCAAGTTCGATCAAATATATTTTTTAATTTTAAAAATAAAAACATCTTTTTTGTATAATTTAGCTCCTTGGGTTGGGTTTGATTTGGTTTCAAATTCTTTTTTAAGAAGCTCAACCCGAAAAGCAATCAACTTAAGCTGAGCCTATTAACTTCAGGTTAGGTCGAACCGAGTCGGATTGGATGGAACAAGCTTTGTCCTCTCTACTTAAAAGTAGGAGTGATAAAAGGCCACATTCAGTAATTAAAAGAATTATATCGTGTCACATTGAAAATTTAAATAATAAAAATGTGTAGGATTGATAAAATTGATTAAGTTCAAAATAAATAAATAAATTGAGTTTCGAACCTAATTTAAGTTTGAAAAAGTCGGCTCAATAAAATGACATTATTCAGTTCGATCCAACTTAACTCCCAGTTTTATAGTTAGAACTCAATTAAGATCAAAATGGTGATGATCTGACCCAATTCGAAATTACCAAATTAAAATCGAGTTAATTAAATTTTGAATTAAATTTAAGCTTAAAATAGTCGGTTCGATTTGAATTAGTTCAATAAAATAACATCATTTAAAACTATATCTCAATTATGACTAACACGATTTTTTTAAATCAATTTTGTCAATTTTAAGGAAGAAAATTACTATAATTCATCATCGAAGATGTAGCTATGGCGATGGCCCGAGTTTTCGAGTTTCAATTAAAGTGGCGTATAATCTTATGTTGCCTGATGATCAACCCTATATAATATCTACTATTTAAGACCATTTGGTGTTTAAGTCTATATAATATAATAGAACATATGACATTTTGTACCGTTAATAAATAATAAGACCATTTGATGTTTAATTCTATAACCAATATTTTAAAAACTGAACCGAAGATAAATTAGCATGATAAAAAAATTAAGTTTAAAAGGTCGATATTAAACTGTTAAATAAAAATTGGATAAAATTAAAAATTTTAAATTATAATTGAACCAGATTGTCTTTAATTATTAAAAGATTTAAAATTTAGTAAAAAACTATAATGTTAAATAAAAATTATTAATTTAATTTAATTGATTGATTAATTAATAAATTGATAGATTTTTAATAATATGAGTTATTCAAATAAATTATGAATGAAGGAGACTCTCTTTAATCTAAATTTAATTGAAAAGAGTATAATAAATAAAAATTAATTAGGTTACTGTGGTTTATAAGAATCGATTACTTTAAAAAAAAACTGATCGATTTTTAACAATAAGTAGTATTAAAGTAAATCGAGTCAAAAAATTAAAAATTAAACCAAAAAATTAGTTAATTAAAAAATTTATAATTAAACTAATTAATTTATTTTGATATATTTTAGTTGTCTACGAATCTTCTAAAAAATTAACCGATTAATTAATAAACTGGTAAAATTTTAACAATAAAAATTATTCAAATAAATCGAACAAAAAAATTAAAAATTAAACTAAAAAATTTTCATGATTAAACCAATTAATTTATTTTCATAGATTTTAGTTGTCTACGAACCCTTAAAAAATTAACCGATTAATTAATAAACTAATAAATTTTTAACAATAAAAATTATTCTAATAAATCGAGTCAAAAAATTAAAAATTAAACCAAAAAATAGTTAATTCAAAATTTTCATAATTAAACCGATTTATTTATTTTCATAGATTTTAGTTGTCTATGAATCTCTTAAAAAATTGATCGGTTAATTAATACACTGATCAATTTTTAACATCAAAAAATTATTCAAGTAAATAAAGCCAAAAAATGAAAAATTAAACTAAAAATCAGTTAATTCAAAATTTTCATATCGATTAATTTATTTTCATAGATTTTAGTTGTCTACGAACTTCTTAAAAATTTGATCGATTAATTAATAAATTGATCAATTTTTAATAATAAAAAATTATTCAAGTAAATTGAGGCAAAAAATTAAAAATTAAATCAAAAAATTAGTTAATTCAAAAATTTTATAATTAAACGGATTAATTTATTTGTCTACGACCCCTTAAAAATGTTGGTTAAAATGCGACAATGCAAAGGATATAATAAATATGACGTGGCATAGAGTGATTGGGCATGTAAAGTAAAACGAGAGCTGCTTATGTGTCGGTCATCCGCAAACTTGCTGAACAAAATAAAATAAATTAAAAGAAAGGTATGATTAACAAAAAAAAAAGAGAAGATTAAAAAAAAAAGGGAGAAAAAGCGACTCTCTCTCTCTCTTTCTTTCACGCTTTCTCTCTCTAAAGCTCCTTTTAATTCTCTCTCTAAAATCTCTCTCTTTCACTTAATTATAAATTCCCAAATCATTCCATTAACTGATCTCTCTCTTTCTCTCTGTTTTTATAATTTCTTCTTAAACAGATTTTCTCTTCACACTTTCACGTTTGCTTTCTTTCGTTTTCCGATTGATGATTGAGCGAAAGCAAATTTTAGGGTTTTGATTGATTGATTGGAGGAAGGAAAGGGCATTGGACATGTGCACATTTTGAATCCTCACAGTTTCATAGGTACGTCTTTTTTTGTACATTTCAATTCTTATTTTCACATTGCCAACTCGTCTTTTTTATTTTTTAATTTGATCCATTTTGGTGCCTAATTGTAGTTTCTTTATAATGTTGTTTGGTTTTTGACTTGTCTATATGTTATCAGGTGATGAATTGGGACTGTTGTTGATCACCAACCAATTAAGGCCTTGTTGTTTTGTTTTGGGGATTTTTTGTTTTGTGGGAATTTGAATTCACGTTGTTTATTTTTTCTTTTTGGTTTCACTGGGATCATTAGATGTTTTGATGTTATATGTTATTTTCTTAGGAGTTACATCGAGTGATTTTAAGTAATTATGTGTACCTTAAAGAAGGTATATCAGTAATAGGTGGTGGTTTTGAGTGTTCTTGGTGTCAAATTGTATGGGATTTTGGTGAGAATGACTGACTTTCAACAAGTGCAACAAAAGCCTGAATCTGCTGAAGATGCACATGTGGAGTTCGAGCGGGGATTGGAGGAATTTATGTGTGGGCACTTGGATGATTGTATGTCATATGCATCATGTAGCTCCACTCATAATCCTGATGATGAGGATGATGAAGGTGATCATCTTGTGCGGCGGAGACGTAGGTCTGATCTTGAGGGGGATGACTTGGCTGAGTCATCAGCAGCAAGGAGGCGGCACTCGCGAATACTGAGTCGATGGGCTGCTCGCCAGGCTCAAGAAATGATCACTACGATGGAAAGGAGGAATCGTGAGTCTGAGTTGATGGCACTTGCAGGCTTACACACTGTGTCAATGCTTGATTCCTCATTTTTGAGGGAGTCACAGTCACCAACTTCACGAAGACAGGGGGCAGTGGAAAGGCCAAGCACACAGGCTTCTGCAATTATGCGAATGTGGCGGGAGCTTGAGGATGAACACTTGTTAAATAGAGCAAGGGAGAGGTTGAGGCAGCAAAGAACAAACATATCTAGCTCAAATATATCAGACAGCCGGGGAACTGTGAATCAGGAAAGTTTGGGGGACGCTAGTGAGAGTGAGAATGAATTTGGACCTTGGTCACATGGGCAGATGGTGTCACAAAACGAGCACGTCGATAACAATGGGTCTAGTAGGGAACAATCTCCTGATCTTGGTGAAGGTGAGAGGGAGAGGGTGAGGCAGATTGTTCGAGGCTGGATGGAAACTGGCATTAGTGATCACAACTCTAATGTGTCCCAACGGACCGGCAGTCCCAGAGCAGAATGGCTTGGTGAAACAGAACGTGAGAGGGTTAGAATTGTCAGAGAGTGGGTGCAAATGACAAGTCAACAACGAGGAGCTCGTGGAGGACAGAGGGAAGATCGAGGTGCTGGACTTGATCAACAAGTTGATCGAACCCGTGATGGCTCTGTAGCCGACCATGATGAAGGGCAACCTGAGCATATTCGTAGGGACTTGCGGAGGTTGCATGGACGACAAGCTCTTATTGACTTGCTTGTGAGGATTGAGAGGGAAAGACAGAGGGAGCTTCAGGGTCTGTTAGAGCATCGTGCTGTCTCAGATTTTGCCCATCGTAACCGCATTCAGGTTAGTTTATATTCCTCTATCTCACTGTTTCTGTGTAGGGCCTGTCAATTGGGTAGGTCTAAGGTGAAAATAAGGAAGAGGGTTGCTGATGATTTTTTCAATATTGCAGTCATTATTGAGAGGTAGATTCTTGAGGAATGAAAGCACAATTGAAGATGAGAGACCGCCTTCTGTGGCTGCTAGTGAACTAAATCAACTAAGGCAACGGCACACTGTTTCTGGCTTACGGTATGTGTTTTTTCAACTCAAGGTATTAGATCTTTGCGGTGCTTTTAATATTCTTCCCACCACTGTTGTTGGACTGTACCATTATTAGATCTTGCTACAAATCTTATTCAGAGCAGCGCCATTATTTTCAAGCTATTACCTAAACAAGTGAATATAACCCTACGTTTGATTCAGAACAAAAAATGCAATGTGATTCCATTATTTGGGTGGTTCTATAACAGAGTTGCTAAAGTTTATCCCAGTAATCTATGACTAGAGTTTCTGATTGATCATCATTCAGTACATTTAAAACCAGATTCATGTTATTGAGAACTTGTGTCATTTATCTTCAAAATAGGTTGTAGGTAGTCTAGTGAAATTTATGCACTTGTGTCATAGCTAGTATGGTTTAGTGCTGAATTGTTCCACGTCACTTTTATCAATAAATGAAAAGTTTGGGAGAGGTTGTGTGTAGGGCACTTTGCTCAACAGATCATATCCGTTTCAATTGTAAATACACCGCTGCTGGCTTTTTCACTTACATGAGATATGGATGCCCGACTGCACAGCATCATGATAAATGTCTCAAAAACTTCATAACTAGGTTTAAAACTTTAAAAAAGGCATGTTATCTCAATATGTCCCTTGTTTTTGCCAACAGTGATCGGATGAAGTATTACCTAAAGACACCTTTTCTTCATTTGCTGATACCCTATTTACGGATGTTAATCTTGGAAAATATCTGGACTGGCTCAATGGTATCAACAATTTATGCTGTTTTTTTGCCACCCCTCCTTTTGTTCACTTTTGTTCAACATTGCATGCATTTTGTTGTTTTCTTTTTATGGGCCCTCTAGATGAGTATGTATGTCCATGTGTTGTGTAGGTAAACATATGTGCTGTCTTTTAGTTACTTACACAAAAGAGTAGCTTGGTTTTTTTGTTTGCTGTAGCTTAAATCTTTCAGTTAGCTTGATCAAGTGTTAGCCATCTGCCAATAGCTGTTGAGCGATGTGAAAAAGGTACTGTCATCTGATTGTCCTAATTGAAAACTTTTCCTAATCCAGGGAAGGGTTCCGTTCAAGGTTAGAACATATTGTTCGTGGTCAAGTGAGCAGCCATTCTGATACACCATCTAACAATAATGTTGATGATTCTAGAAGTGACCGGACAAACACCTCGCAGGACACACGATCTCAGAACAATGAACAATCACAATCCGTTAATCCAGATAGTGATGTTCATCAGTTGCCTAATCACACAGACAGTTCTGAAAGTATGACGGATGTTGTTAATATAAATTGGCAGGAGTCTGGTGATCTGGGGGGTGGTTGGCAAGAAAGAAATCCAGTTGATGAGATACAACAAAGGCAACAGTCAGACCTCAGTCAGCCAAATGACTGGGAGGTGGATAATGCAGAGCCTATGGATGGAAATAGGCAACAGCCCTCACTCAATGATTGGCCCCAAGAAACACCTAGAGATGTGCGTAATGAACAAGGCCATCCATTGGAGGCCCAGAGAGATTGGCATGAGGATGGTTCTCGAGAACCTGTTGAAAATTGGACAGATGGACCTTCTGATCCCCCTAGAACTCGCCGTTCTTTCATGAGAAGATTGAATAGATTTCATCCACCTGATGATGATAATGTCTACAGTATGGAGCTTAGAGAACTTTTGAGCAGGTATTATCAAAAGCTACAATTAGTTATATGGATTTTTTAAAAACAATGATATAATTCAAGCTAGTCTGTGTCTTGATTCAATATTTAATGCCATAAATTTGTATTCTGAGATTCAGATGACTGAATTTCTTTTCATCTTGTAGGAGAAGTGTATCAAATCTACTTCGCAGTGGTTTCCGTGAAAGTCTGGACCAACTGATACAGTCATATGTAGAAAGGCAAGGCCGTGCTCCCATCGATTGGGATCTGCACAGAAACTTGCCAGTGCCAGATCCCGTTTCACCTGAGTTTGATGAGGAACAGCAGAGAGATGAACAAACTGAAGGCCAGCGTAATGCCTTGACCAGGCCTTCATTGGTTCTGCCTTCTCCCCCAGTTCCACCACCCCAACCACTTTGGCACCAGGATTTGCATCACAACACATGGCATCGACATAGCATGCAACGCTCTGAACTTGTGTGTCATCTTCTCTAACTTGAAATATCCTTTTATATATTAATGAATCAGTAAATTTCTCTTCCAGATTTTGTATCCTCATGAGAAATGAGTGCAAGACAATTTGATACTCTGATTCCGTGGAATGTTTCTTCTTCCTTGAATTTGCACTGCTGCCAAAATGAGTTTTAGTTGGTCCATGAAGGCTTCTTAACTTATACCATCCTCGTTGCTTTTGGAGAGTCATTTTTCTTCCAACCCTTTGGTTTTCCAAAGCAGGAGCTTCCTCAATGCCTTAAATTGGTCTTAGATTTCAGCAATTTGTGATCTAATCTTCACTTTGAAGTTAATTTTGAATCTGTATCCTATTAATGTGGCAGGAGTGGGAGATGATTAATGATTTGAGAACAGACATGGCTAGATTACAGCAAGCAATGGGCCACATGCAGAGGATGTTGGAATCTTGCATGGACATGCAGCTCGAGCTGCAGCGCTCTGTCAGACAGGAAGTTTCCGCAGCGCTTAATCGGTCAGCTGGTGAAAAAGGTTCCGCCACTTCTCTCTCTCTCACCCTTCCTCATATCTGTTATAATAACTGATTAAGTAATGTGGCTTGTGCCCTTAAAGGTTCACCTTTATCATTACAGTAGAGTTATAGACTGCTATTGATAATATGGGAATTCGTTGTAACTAAAAGATCCATTGCTGTGTTTGCAGGGTTGAGCGCAGAGACATCTGAAGATGGGTCTAAATGGGGTCATGTGAGGAAAGGGACATGCTGTGTTTGTTGTGATAGTCATATAGATTCTCTGTTGTACAGGTATCTTGCTTTGTACTCCCTATCTAGATTCCATAAAACAAGCCCAACTCAAAGTCAACAAACCAGACCAAGTTGTCAGCTTGGCTAGGGCTGTAACATTGCAAGATCTAACAAGTTTACTGGTTTACAATCTTTTTTCAGATGTGGTCACATGTGCACTTGTTCAAAATGTGCAAATGAATTGGTTCGAGGTGGAGGAAAATGTCCACTGTGTCGTGCACCAATTGTGGAAGTGATCAGAGCATACTCCATATTGTAATCAAGATTAAATATATTCAACCATACAAAGATGATTTGAAGGGTGTTGAAGAAATGAAGTTCCTTTGGATTGAACAGAAAGCTTCTCCCGCTCCTACACTAAGAGGTGTCCTTATTTTTCTGACTATATCTTCTGTATGCCCTTCAAATTTATAATTAGAACAACAAATGTCACTTCTATTCTTCATTCGTTCCGTAAATAAAATATTTTGATAAAAATTCTCTTTTTGTAATCCCTAAGCATAATCATTGATGAAATAAATAAAGAAGAGATCACTCAATAAGGTACCGAATGAGAAGCAAGTTCAATTGAATTCAAGAGGTAAGCCCTTTACATCAAATCAGAATCTCTAATCAAGACTAGAGAATTCGCCTGCAGACACTCAAACTAACCTAGGAATTGGGAAACTAGATTAACAAATAAAACCCTAACCCTAAGAGCTAGTGAACTTCGTAACTGCCTTAGTACCCTCAGAAACGGCGTGCTTCGCGAGCTCTCCGGGCAGCACCAACCTGACAGCGGTCTGGATCTCCCGAGAGGTGATGGTGGGCTTCTTGTTGTACCTAGCGAGTCTCGAAGCCTCCTGAGCTAGCTTCTCGAATATGTCGTTGATGAAGCTGTTCATGATCCCCATAGCCTTGCTAGATATACCAATATCAGGGTGCACCTGCTTCAACACCTTGAAGATATAGATCTTGTATGTCTCTACACTCTTCTTCGCCCTCTTCTTCTTCTTGTCCACAGATCCTTCCTTTGGGAGCTTCTTCTCCGCTCGCGGTTTCTTCTCAGCCGGAGCCTTATCAGCCGTCGCCGGCTTCTTCTCCGCTGGCTTCTTGTCTGCTGCCTTTGGCGCCATCGTGAATTCTAGGGTTCTTAAAAGAGAGCGAAAGATTTAGAGCTCAAATGTTAAGTTGGGAGGCGGTGAGAGTCCCGTTTAGTTTATATACAGGATTGGAAAGAGACGGGATTGGTTGATGTATTGAAGTTGCGGATTGCTGACGTGGACGGATACATTTCAAAGATGGGAATGGACGGTATGAGATGCATGTTCTTCTGAGCAACGGATTTGGAAATTTGAAAACTCTTTTTCGGTTTCATTTTTTCGGGTTTCGCGGGTTCGTTCGTTGCGTCGCCGGTTTTATGCTGTACGACTACGTTTTATTTGGAAGACCAATCAAATTAGAGATCAGATCCTCTGGCCCAGGTATTCTGGCCTTAACTTGTGCCAGAGGATCTAAGTCATCCATTTAAGAGGATCTAAGCCATCCATTTAAGGCACAAGTATGGCACAGATTAGGGCTAGAATACCTGGCCAGAGGATTTGAAGGCATCAAATTATGGTATGCCGACGACTGTAAAAATATTTCACTAATAATGTGCATATATTATTAAATTTAAAAATAGATAAATTACTAATTTTTATATTAATAATTCCTTAAAATTAGTATTCTTTCACAAAAAAACATTTTAAATAAAAATTGTATCATTATCAAATTATTTTTAATACAATTATGATAAGGTTCTATATATAATATATGATAAGCCTTAAGGATCTGTTCTAAATAGGGATGGCAGTGGGTTTTCAACCCGATTAATATCCACACTACCCGACCCAAAAAATATATATGGAAGCTAAAAAATAGATTTTAAACGGATGCTGAAAAATGGATGTGAATATGGGTCTAGTGACAACTCGAACCGATGGATACCCATACCCTACCCGTTTTTTATTAATTCTATTTTTCTATTTTTTCTTGAATATTTATGGTTAAATGTAATAAAATATTAATATTTTCTTATAAGAAATAGTTTTAAAATCTTCACTTTACTTATAAGAAATAGTTTTTCATCATATTTTATTTTCTTATAGAATGATAATAATGCAAATGATATGGAGATGGAGTTTTGAATGTTGTGGA
>JAOSBK010000003.1:35482142-35493399 GCA_027568895.1 Erythroxylum shatona
TAAATCAAAATAAAAACAATTATTTTTATTTAATTATTCCTTTTTAATGAAACTTTAAAAAATTGGAGAATTTTTTCAATCATATTTCAATTTTTTAATTTTATTCAATATTTAACTGATTTTATTACAGTCTAATATCGATTAAATCTTGTATACTTTAAAATTTTTATTTATTTTTGTTTAATTTTTGATCTAATTTTTTAAATATTAATAATAGTAATGGGTCGAATCAGGTTCGGACCCTTAAACCGAAATTCATATGCCAATATAATAACCATGACTCTTTTTTTAATTAATAATTAGATTTCATTGTATATATTCTTTTATCTTAGCAGGCATTAAAATGGGCTTCTAAGGATTCTAAAACATTAACAAGACAATCAAAGAGAAGGAAACAAAATACAAGTGTAACATAGTACTTATAAACTACAGAAGCAAACAAAAAGTAAGAACATTATGGCTGAGCTGTAACTTGTTTCCCACCACTTACTTTCCCAATCTTGTTGGAACAGCTTGGTTTCGTTACGACGTTCTAATTTTGTGCTATTTAATATTTTTCACACATTTACGTGGATCCTATATAAATGTGTGAATAAAATTTAATAAAATAGGAAAAAAGTAAGAATCGGTTAATTGAAACAAAGAATCTAATCTCCCAATTTCCTAATTCACATTTTTCTATACTTTGTTGTTATGTATAAAAAATATAAGGATTGATAGATATTATATTTAATGGATATCTAATAAAAAATTTGAAAATATATACTTAAATAAATTTAAATTTTAGCATAATAAATTTTAATGCAAAAATATAGATAATCATAAATGACAAAATGCATTGGGATTAGCTCGAGTTAACGAATAAAGATCGGATGATCAAGGTTCGAATCAGATTTGGGTCTAAACAACTAGTATGAGGCCGGTCCACTTATTTGAATGAAATCATCTGTTTCATAATTGCTCTACCAATGCTGTTTTATTGCATCTGGTCCATACATTTATGTGGGTGTCATATAAATGTATAGATCAGATGCAATGAAACAATACTAACACAGCAATTGTGGAACAGGTAATCTGTTCCCCTTAATATAAAACAACATCATTTTAGAGAATTTTTCTAAAGAAGTTCACTCGTTTGATTTTTTTTTCCAAACAGATACCGTTTAGATCTATTTAAGGAAACTCAAGTTTGGATCTGGATCAAACTCAAGCCATGTTTTAGAGAAGGAGGTCGGGTCGAGTCAAATTGACGACATGTTTAACTCGTTAACATCTTAAGATACGAAAAATGTAATTCAACCCGACTTAAATCGGATTTAAATTAATTAAGTTTCAAATTTGGTTTGAATTCCCTGAGTCAATCGAGTTTGAGAAGCTAAGTCAAAAAGGTTTTGAGCTATTCGAACCCGAGCCAATTGCATATCTTATATGAGCTAATGATTTTATATTGACTTGGTAGATCATGTTGTTATGCACTAACCAAACATGTATCTATAAAATGTTTAATGAGTAATTGGTTAATCAACTCACGACGTACATGTACTCCATTAATTTAAGTCATTTGAAAACACAGAAACATAAAATAAAAAAGGGCACGAAGGAAGTTATAAGAAGAATGGATCATGGACACACAGATTCAGAGTACATTGAATTTGCAGTAAATCACTGCTAAAACAGGTATCGTGTGTGTGTGTCCTTCTCTCAATGGACGTTGCAAGTTTTATCCCTTTGTTTGGGCTCTGTGTATCTGTGTGATTGACGGTTACTCCTCTTTCGTGTGTAGATAAGGAAATGGAATCGACGGAGTCGTCTTACTTGTCGTCGCCGGAGCCGCATCGGAACAGATCTCCGCCGCCGCCTAAGTCTCCGACGTCAGGTAATCTGATCTGATCTCGTCGCTGACGGTTTCGTTTTGACTTTTGAGTCGCTTTGTTTACGCAGCGTGTTGAATTTTGACTGCATTCTGTGGATAATTGTGATGGTACGTGTTGAGGGTGGTTTAGTTGTCTTTAGTGACCTGCATCTGATAGTTTTGGTTCGAATTGAAACCCTAAACGCTAACTTAGTCTGTTTAGTTAAGGAGAGATGTGGAGCGAAGTAATGGAGAGAAATGGCTTTTTTTCTATTGTTTTGGTAACTGGGAAAATGTAATCTGCTGTTAAGAACATTGAAAATGCGGGTGCCTCAAAGTAATCAGAGTTTGGTGCATATGGTGGTTATTTATTATTATTAACTTTTTCCGATTTCACAACTCCTCATCACATTTGCTGTTTGGATTTTGATTTTTCTTTGGGTTGAATTCATATTCGCCCTTTCGTTAATTTTTATTTACAATACCCAAACGTGTCGATTAACTGAAGGAAAAACATCATGTAGCTTAATTCTATTTGCAGAGTATACAACATGGATTTAAATTGTGTATGTGACTTCAGTTTCTTCTATTTTTATATGCTAATCTTTTATCCTCTAACATACTTTCTTCTTTTGTCAGATAATATGGAGAAGCCAACATATATAAGGTTTCTGGTGTCAAATGCTGCAGCTGGTTCTGTTATTGGAAAGGGTGGTGCTACAATTACTGAATTCCAATCCCAATCTGGAGCAAGAATTCAGTTGTCCCGCAATTATGAATTTTTTCCAGGGACATCTGATAGAATAATTGGGATATCCGGTTTAATTGACGATGTATTGAAGGCAGTGGAACTTGTTCTTGCTAAGTTGCTCAGTGAGGTACAAATTTTGTGTAATATTTGTTAAGCTTATGTTAGTTTAAGTTAATTCACTATTTGATATCTTGTTTGTCAGCTTCATACTGAAGATGGTCATGATGCGGAACCAAGGATGAAAGTGAGATTAATTGTTCCCAATAACTCTTGTGGCAGCATTATTGGAAAGGGAGGGGCCATCATAAAGTATGAATAATTTTGTCACATTCTGCTTCGTAAAACATGTCTAGTTGTTGTAGCTTGAAAACTTAAAAGATGTGAAATATTGAAAGTGCAGTTGATTTTTGCCTCGAGTAGTCACATGTGCTTCAGCTTTACCTGATAATAGTGTGGACAGCACAATCATTTATTCTAACATCACGTCCGTCCATCAAGTTTTTCTTATAATTTTTGGTTTCAAAACTAGCCTTTAGTTCTCTTGGACAGTATAGTAGGCTAGCTTACTTGGAGTATAGATTACAAAACAATTTCTGGGAACGCTTGTTTCACATACATGCATGTTCTCTGGTGATGAAGGACTAGCTGCCCTCTCTTTTGAGGGCTTCTCAATCTTTGGTTTTATGCCTGTAGGAAAGAATGCATTAGCTAATTCTAGAGTCAAGTATCTACCTGGTGATACTGATTCATGTTTCTCATCATAGTTGCTGCTTGTTCGTGTTTGGACATAACACATATCAGTATATATGTTTATAGAGAATTCCATCCACACCATGTGGTTGAATTGCCATTCCTGATTTATGTTTATTGCAAGGTCACCTGCAAACAAATGCGAGTGCTTTAAACCAAAACACAGGGAGCAAACACCATTTCTGACATACTGCTTTGCATTTATTTAGGTCATTTATCGAAGAATCACAAGCTAGCATCAAGATATCTCCCATGGATAAGAACTTTTATGGCTTAAATGATAGGGTGGTGACAGTGGCAGGAACTTTAGACGAGCAGATGCAAGCTATTGACCTAATTTTATCCAAGTTAAGTGAAGATCCTCATTATGCACAGGCTATGAATGCCCCTTTTTCTTATTCAGGTATGTCTCTGCCAGTATCCCACAACAAACTAGCAATTTGTATTCATCACTACAAGTCCTTTTGCGGCTTCAACATTTTTCACTTTGCTTTCATAAATTATTTGGTGAATGGTTAACTGTTTATCTTGATAGTGATTAGTTCTGATCCTGCTCCAATTTTGATCTAATTGCAAAAAGTTTTATGACCTAATAATATTTTTAGTTATCTTTGTTTTTAGTTCTTTTTTTTTTTGAGCCTGTCTTTTGGTCCCTCATAGAAAAGGTTTAGTACTATTTTGGATGAGTTTTTAACTGTAGAATGTAGTGTCTTTTTGTTTTTTGTTTTTGGGTCACAGATGAAACCCCTTTCCCTATTTTAGGGGTCACGAAACTGTCTGTTTTACTTGGAGCTTGAATACTAATTTTCATAATCTCTTCCTAAATTTGGACTTCTCTCTTTATTTCATTTTTTATAGTATTTCAAAACATATACTATGCCAACTTTTTCTCCTTTCTATTGAAATGAAAACCCAAATACAGACTTTTAGCGACGAGTAAAAATCAGTGCAAATTGGTCCTATTTAACAATTGACTATGAATTCATGAATTCTTGTATTTGAGTTTGAAACAAAAATTTTCTTTTGCTAATCATGTAAGAAAATAAGAATTGATACAATTGATACATAAATAAAGGAATCAGCATTGATTTCTCTAAAAAGAAAAAATTCACTCTCTCAATATTAGTTGTAACACAAATTATGAGTTCATATAAATTCCATGTCATAAATTACAAATATCTAATTGGATCTCTAAATTTTGATAGATCATAATATGCTCTGTCCATAATAAAACTGGAATGAGAAAAAAGTGGGATGGACTATATATAAACAGCTATGCTTATATTTGTGTAATATTTGTATTTGCATAGGGTTTAGAGATTTTGTGATATATCTCATATGTATTATTGTATGAAGTTATAAAAAGAACAGTGTTTTTTTTCCCTTTTTTCTTGATGTTACAACTATTGCAGCTTGACTTGATTCAAATTTGCTTTTGCTTCCGGTACCAGTGACTTATTGGGCTTTCATTGCTAATATTACATAATAAGATTGTGGTGGGGGTGGGAGGTTGGAGCATACTTGAATCACTAAAAAGATTATAACAAGTATTTATGTGAATAATGAGTTCAGTCGAAGTAACAAGTATTTATGTGAATAATGAGTTCAGTCAAAGTAATGGTACAAATTCATTACAGGCAAAGTAATGTTTTACATGAAGCGAGTTGCGATCATGAGTTTAGTTGAAATAATGGCACAAATGCATTGTAGGCAAAGTACCCTGCCCAGCGTTTTCATTAAAAAAATGTTGAAATATGCTCATGGGTGTTTTGGTGATCTAGTTGCCTAATTAATTTGTCTTTGTATGAAGTGCAATGCACAATAAATATGAGAAAGTGTTTCTAAAACTGCTAATCTTGAAATTATTTTCTGAGATTGTTCTGTTCATTATTGTACATTTCTTATGGATAGACTCGCCGAACTGTGTTGGGTTGTTATCTGTGTGATATGTGGTGCTTCCCCTTAAATTTATTTTATGTTGAGATATCTTTAACTTGAAATTTTAGGTGTTTACTTCTCTGGTTTTCACGGTATTCCATGTACATATGTGCTTCCTTCTGTTGCAACAGCAGCATACAACACAATGGGCTACGCACCAAATGGGAACGGAGTGAAGTTTCAGAATAACAAGGTTTCATCCGTTTCCTTGATGCTTAACCTGAACTGCATTCCCTGCATTTCTGCTATTTTTTCTACATGGTTGACTTAGTTTTGGGAAAACATTAACCTATTGCAGTTTGCTGTTAGTTGATTGTTATTGATAGAAGGCATTTTGGTATTTTCAGGAGGATCATACAAACTCAGTGACAATTGGCGTTGCAGATGAACATATTGGGCTAGTTGTTGGTCGCGGTGGAAGGAACATCTTGGAAATCAGTCAGGTATAGTGGAGTTACACCTAGGCAGTTTGTCAAAAACATATCAATGAAATTGATCCCCGCCAGTCATTACAAGACTTCTGAATAATCCATATGATGAAAAATATAATGACATCAATTGTCCTTATTTCTCTCTAACTTTTAGTTTAATATAATTAGCCATCTCTCTTAAGAATCAGAGGACTTATGGGCTTTTTCCACTCTGGCTTCATTTTCTTTTCCTTGCTTTGCTAAGATAGTCTTGCAGTTCATGGCATTGCCGTGGATATTGTAGAAAAGATTCAGTATATCAAACTCCACCCTTGGTGCAGGGATTCGGTAATGTTATTTACGCACTGTAATGTGGAACTTTGGTTTGACAGGTTAGTGGCGCGAGGATAAAAATATCCGATAGAGGTGATTTCCTGTCCGGAACCACCGATAGGTATGAATCCAGATCCTAGGCTTGTAAATCTGCAGAACACAAATATGATGCGACTTTGCCAAGTGACGGAAACTTTTAACGCGACTCTCTTTCATCTTGGTTGGCAGGAAAGTGACAATCACCGGGTCACAGAGATCTGTCCGTGCTGCTGAGGGCATGATCATGCAGAAGGTGGCTTATGCGTCTCAGAGGGGAACAGATTAGTTTTCAAGTTTTTTTCAGATATTTTCATTTCTTTGTACCTTGCAATTCCCTTGCATAACCACAAATTTGGAAGCTGTGCACTTAAAAGTTCCTGAAAGATAAGTATTAAACAACTCAAGAGCAAGCTGTGATGAAGAGCCAGACGAAGGAGACAGACAAAGAGGGAGTGAAGAAGAGAGGTTGCTATTGCTATAGGACATTGTTCACATAGTACAAGTGTTTGGACTAGGGTTCTCAAGTTATCGAACGTTAGGATTAACCTTTTGTCATTTCTTGATACGGTTGTAACTTCTCTTTTCTTTTTTGCCCTTTCGAGTTGGATCCCTTTACATAAATTTGGAGAGTTACTGTTGATTTTTGAAGATCTGCAACTAATAATCTCCAGGCAACTATATTGTCAAATGTCGTTGTCTCGTCCCAACAAGGTAGTATAGATGTGGAAAAAGCCTAATCTCGGTTTAGTTTAACCTGAAGTCAATCGATTAATTCGGCCTACAGGTCTAATTAAAGTTTTTTCTTTTATTTATAAAAGTTATTATAGTAAATAATTTATTTAAAATTTTGGGTGAAAATAGAAGGTCAAGTTCTAAATAAAGCGCCAATCCCCTCAATTGTATTAGGAGTAAGGTTGTATTATCGGATTTTTTTTAATCTCACATCTCAACAAGATTTTTACTAGATGTTATTATTGTTGTTATTGTTATTGTTATTGTTGTCAATATTAACGGCACATATTAGATGTTCACAGAGATGGTAGTTGATTAGATTGAACCGAATTTTTTCTAATTCAAGCCCAATTCAAAAGGTTAGGTGGTCCAAAGTGACCTTGTTTTAACGTTTTGGTGAACTTATTCAGGCCAGGCCGGACTTCTCAAGTCGGACCCAATTTGTCATTTCTTGGACTCAAAAAGGTGGAACGCCCACCTTAGGCACCCCCACACTCTGGCTCAACATTGTGTGAGGGAGGTAAATCACGGTTTGATCCCAGCCAACTTCTTGGAAAGGCGGCCAGTGCTCGGTGCACACAAAGAGTCACCACACTGGATGAGCTCCCACATTGTCGCTGCCAAGACTAGAACCCAAGACCTTGGACTCATTTTCCTTCCCAATGACCAACTGGGCTACCTTTCTATTCTGAATTGGGGGAAATCATGAAGATGATTTTCAAATGTTTTGTAATTAATCATTGGTAATTATATATAGTCAATCTTATTATAAATAAAAAAAATAGATTTTTATTTAATAACAGCTTTATTGCTGATAGGCATCATGATTGCTGATAGAAAGGAGCTACATTTTGGAGGTAAGTTGCTGTTGGGTGTGTAAAACAAGCTGCTTTCTCTGGATTTTCCCTGCAGCTGACTTTGGAATAGAACTGATGAAGCCCACTCTTCTTATTTTCTTGTACGGAGAAACCTGAGATACACAAAAATTTCAGAATCCAGATTAGATGAAAGTTAAATCGAAGCAAATGAAGAGAAGAGGAGCACCTGACAGGCAACAAATTGTATAACTTGCAGTTCAGTGAGTTTAGATCCTGGTGCTTTCACCACGTACGCCATTGGTATCTGTCCTGTTTCTTCGTCTTCCACACTGCAAAATCTATTTCGTTTCAGAAACAGAGAGAACGGAGTCATAATAGCAGAGATGTGAAGGTGAGTGATTTTTTACGGTATAACAGCTGCATCAAGTACTTGCGGATGACTCAGAAGTATGGCTTCAAGTTCTGCTGGAGCAACCTGTAACAAAGTTCCTGACTCTTGATTTTATCAGTAGATTCAGTACTACATGATTTGCAGTTTTAGTTGGCGAGTTCTTCACGTAAAACTGGATAGAATGTGTGAAAGAAGGTGCAAAATTGTTTAGGGACAGTACCTGGAATCCATTGTATTTGATCAGCTCTTTCATTCTGTCAATAATATGAAGAAATCCATCTTCATCAAAGAAGCCCAGATCACCAGATCTTAGCCAGCCTTCAGAATCAAGTGTTGATTCAGTTGCTTCTTCGTTTTCCAAGTACTCTTTCATAACAGTAGGACTTTTAATCCACAGTTCTCCTTTTTCACAGGGTGGCAAGCCCAATCCAGTTTCAATATCTGCCACTTTAGCACAAAAACCTGGCAACAGCATTCCACAGGAAGCAGGATGAGCTTCAGCTTGCTGATTCGACACGAAAAAGGCCGTTGATCCGGACGTTTCCGTTAACCCGTATCCTGGTCTGAGCTCCACCCAAGGAAAACTCTCCCTGAACTCCTCAGCCAACTTCTTGCTCAATGGAGCAGCTCCAGAGCCAACCCTCCTTAATGAAGACAAGTTGCAATTCAACTTCCCAGCACATTTCACTAGTCCGAGTATCACTGGAGGCACTGCAGGTATGTGATTAACCTGATACATTTCAATTGCATCAAGCATAGCCTGAAAGTCAAATTTTTGCATGATCACAGAAGTTACACCTGCTGTGAACAGTCCTAACCCGAAAAACGTAAGTCCATACACATGGAACATAGGAATGAAGCACAAGAACACATCTTCCTGAGACGAGGTTGCATGAACTAACCACTTGAGTATGGTTATGTTTGCTATAATATTTGCATGCGTTAGTATCACACCTTTACTTGCTCCTGCGGTACCTGAAGAGTAAAGTATAGCTCCAATGTCGGATTGAGTCAACTGGGTCTCCGGCAATTCAAGTGGAGGATTACAGGATTCGATCAACTTCTCAACGCATAAAACATCCTCGTTAGATGTCCGAGTAGTTGGCAGAAGTTGGATTCCAATTCCTGCCAACTTGTGCTGCTCTTCTGGTGCTATGATGAGAAGTTTAGGATTGGACTCACGCAATTGTTTGTCTATTTCTGACTCGGTGCTAACTGGGTTCGCCGGACTCAGGATTGCACCTATAGCAAATATGGAGAGGCAGATGATCGGGTACAAAATCGAGTTTGGTGATAAAACGAGCACTACATCACCTTTCCTGACACCAAGAACATGGTACAACACCGAAGCGAGAGTGTGAACTGATCGACGGAGTTCTGAGTAGGTGAGAACTTGGTTAGTCGCCGAGTCAACGAGTGCAACTCTCGAGTCATCATCGGCGTAGCAGAAATGGGACAGCACGTATTCTGCTATGTTTAGCTCGTGCTTGTCAGGGATCTGGAATTTGTCACCGAGTCGTAGCAGCGAATGGTAAATCCCAGTGCACGAATCAAACCCACTATTCTTATGGAATGTTGGTGGAACTTCAACGGCGTTTTGCTCCTCCACCGCGGTGACGGTGGCGGTGCCGCATGGTGATGATGATTCTTCGACTGTCATATTTGATATATTCATACAAATTCAACAAACCTCGAGATTACTTAATTACGTCCTAAGAATAAGTCGACGATCCAAAAGTCTACCCACCAGACATATATATATAAGTTAAAAAGACATACAGCTGTAGTGTGAATTTAAATTTTTTTATTTTTTATTAAATTTAAACTAAATTAATTAAATTTTACTTAAATTAATAATTATATGAGTTAAAATGTTATAAAAATATCATGGTATTAAAAATTTTCACTAAAAAATAATTTTTTATAATTTAAAATTTTAAATTAAAAATAATAAAAATATGTGACGTGAATATTATAATTTAACATAACACTTAAGTTTAATTGAGGTAATTAAATTCAACCTATATTAATAATTATATATCTAAAACAACATAGGGGTGTCCTGTGTATTATAAAAATCTCTTTCTTTTTAATTTTCAATTCAATTAATAACATTAAATTAAACTAATTAAGTTTGATTTAAATTAATAATTTATTATAATTATCTTAAATTATTAATTAAAATTAAATCTGTTTACTTTAAACTGATATAAGAGTTGAGTTTGATTACTGCATAAGTGGGTAAAGGGTAACGATTTTCGTTTTCGTGTATCACTCTGTATTCGAGATCATCTATTTATTTATGTGGTATACGGAAACGAGAACAAGAGAATTGATCCCGCACAGAAGATACTTAATAAATTTACATATGATATATATCGTATCTTCAACGGATGTGTGAAGAGTTGGAGACGAACATCGTAGAGTACAAGAACATAAAGACAAGAAACTGGTAATTGAGGCTGCAGCCGGCTAATGTAGTATGATTATGAAGAAGGAATGGGAACTGAAAAACAGAACTTGGTCTTATGTACTTGCCGTTTAAGGTAAATGTCCTGCCGCCCAACGACCTTATTATATATATATATAGTGGACGTTGAAGTTTTCAGAGTTCAAATAAAATAGAACCAACCTCTAATTGATTCTACAAACTAACTCTACTTGCAATGACTTTTTTTCATCGTATTAAAAATATGATGGAAAAGTAAACCTAGATCGGGATCAGATCATTATAAAATTGATTAAAGATTGATTATAGTTAAATAATTTAAATATATAATTAAAAAGGATTGTAATTATTTATCGAATAATTTAAAATTTAATTAAAAATTGTTAAATAAAAATTTATTTATTTATTTATTTTGTAAAAATTTATTAATTAAAAAAATTTAACCTATTAATTAATAAATTGATCAATTTTAAATAACAAGATGTTAAAAAACCAAAATCAGTGAATCAATTACGTGATAAGTAACACAGATACTTGTTGAAGATATGATCAACATATTATGAAAGCACTGCGCACGCGTTTGGTGATAGGCTGATAGGTATGACTTTCAGAGCAACTCTGCTCTTTTTGAAAATATAGTTCTCAATGGGATAAATTGCAGAGAGATAATATATATTGTTATAAAAGATAGAAATAATATGGTGTGTCACTAAATGTACCACTTAATTGTTAGTACATCAAATGCACCACTTAATAGTTAGTGTACCACTCCTATTATCATAATAGTATTTTAT
>JAOSBK010000003.1:35496222-35530696 GCA_027568895.1 Erythroxylum shatona
GTTAACCTTATTTACAGGTTCGGTTCATGCGGTTTAGGTCCGGTTCACAGGTTCGCGGGTTTTCTTGAACACCCCTAAATGTGACCATTCAAAACCAAAAGGACCTACAACACGAACTCGCAGATTTAAAGCTAGCCAATCAACCAAATCCGCTGCATTAAAAAATCATTAGGAACATCCTACTGCTGTCATCATACAACTATACAATTATAATCACGCGATAAATATAAATGAGACTCAGCATATAAGGAACACACACCACACAAATTAGAAATAGTCAAACCTTTTGAGAATCGCAAAGAATTCGTCGAAAGACATAAGTACCCAAATAGTCACAAGAAAATTTTCAATTTCAGTGGACTAGTCACCTTTCACACCCAAGAAAAAAATAGACGAAACTGAAACATTAGACAGCTCTTCCGAAAGAAGTATTTTGTAAACTACTAGAACCGAATATGCACCATTCGAAGAAAAACTATAAGATATAGTATCCTGCATCGAAGTAAATAAAGGCAAAGGAATTGTGTGAATAATCTCCCTAAGATGATCTCACTTTGGAATGTGCAAATTATGAAAATAGATGGCAATGCGCCTGCTCGGCCCATGACATATTGGGCTCAGATAGGAAATATCCGATTTAAACTTCTAAAAATTTTCAAAAGACGATATCGTTTTTTATAAAATGATGTCATTTTGTTTCTTTCGATTAGGCTATGGGTCAAATTAGTCTAGGCAATTTTGGCTGAACAAAATTATCACCTGATTCATTTTTGGTATTCAAGTTTTCTTATCCACATATTTATGTAGAGCCTATATAAATACATAGACGAGATAAATTAGAATAGCGTTATAACAAGAAGAGTGGATCAGAATAGACCTCCTCCGCCGGAACCCAACTCACGGATTGCCATGCCTATTATGAACTTAGATTCATAAAACTCACCATATTAAGAATTTTCAAGTGTTTGAGTCAGGATTTTCAATCCCAACCGTACCAAACAGCTGGACTGGATCTTTACCCAGTTGCCATCTGTATTCACACGGTGAAATACAAATGAGCCGAGAAAATAGCCAAGTGTCACATCATCTCCAAAAGATGAGATGGATAGATTTCAGTCATCACATGTGCTGACAAGTGTCTTCCCCAGTGGCCTTATGTTACCACTCATTCTATATCGCCAATTTCATCTCCCGCCCCTGTTTCACCGGATACTTATCATCAAGCTCTCTGTTTTTCTGTTTTTGTGAACATTTGAGCACTCTGTTTTGGCACTGTTTTGAAGAAGTTGGTCTGAGAAATAATGGGAGTGGCAGAGCTGACATCTCCTGCTACTGCTAGCACCAAGACGGCAAGTCGTCTCCACTACTCTTCACAGCTTTCGCTCTCCTCCACTCGTCTGTACAACAATCTACGTCGCTCTGTTCGACCCATCTCTCGCGCTCGACACTTCAATATCTCTTGCTCTGTCAAGTAAAGGTCTTGCCTTTTTTGTTATTTTAAGGAACCCTTTGGTCAATTTTGTTTAACTTGGTTCGGTTTGGATTTGTTTAGTCAAGTTCAAGCCCCTGTTGCAGTCCCGCCGGAGGAATCCAAAGGCAAATCCGATTGTTATGGCGTTTTCTGCCTAACATATGATCTTAAGGCTGTATGTTAAACCCTTCCTTTTTTGTTTCTCCTTCGAATGCAAGTTTATGACTTGTGCTTATTTTTCTTTTTCATGGATGCTTTATGTTCTGTTTTGTGATTTCGAGATGTGGCTTCTGCATAAATTTTTCAAGTTCTTGCTAAGTGCATCACTGTTGTTTGTTGATGGACCCAAAAATGGTTGCTTTGAGTATTTTCTTTAAGGACAGCCATGGCTTTGAGTATTCTGGAAACTCTAAAACATTCAATTAGCGTGTAAACCCAGTGGATCAATAAGTTATAAGGCTTTCATTGTCTTGATTCTTGGTATAGTTTGTTTTTTATGAAGATCATTACACTAAAATTTCAATGCTTCTGCAGGAAGATGAGACAAAATCGTGGAAGAAACTAGTCAATGTCGCAGTATCTGGTGCGGCAGGAATGATATCTAATCATCTTCTCTTTAAAGTGAGGTTTTTTGCTTTTGACTGATTTTAGCCTTTTCTGCCTCCATTTATTCTGAGTGAAAGGATCATGTCCCAAATGCATAAATGTTAAGCCTATTCTGGCAAGTTAACCAGATTCAAATGTTGAGATGAACCTCAGAATCAATGATTGCCAACAAGAGGGTTAATAGCTTATTAGATGAATTTGTAAAGATAAGCCTCCAAGGATGTGGATTCGGAAAGATAAGACTCCAAGAAAGCAAAAGTTTGTTATGTTTTTCATTACAATCAGGGAAGATTACAGTGGATGGCTTATTTGTTTAAATGCTTAAGACAATTCAAAATGAATGATCCAAATCATACCCCGATGTCTAATAATCTAGTCTTTTCCTAGGTGATAGTTATTCGGGTTATTCAGTTATAAAGGAAAAATATTTTCCTCCAACTTTGTGGGTTTCCTGACTTGTATTATGGTCCCAGCTTGCATCTGGTGAGGTTCTGGGGCCAGATCAGCCAATTGCATTGAAACTATTGGGATCAGAAAGATCACTTCAAGCTCTCGAAGGTATGATATTGAGCATATTTAGGTGTAATCTTTAGTTTGTCAATAAACCTTTTCATTTGTTATTTGTAAAACCCGAACTACCGAGTTCTTCAATTACTCCATTGCCAATTATTTAATGTCATGAATTTGACTATCTTCCAATATTGTGCACTGTGAACTGTGTTTTCCCTAGATGATGAGAAAATTCTTCACAGGAGTTGCAATGGAGCTTGAGGATTCCCTGTTTCCTTTGTTAAGGGAAGTGAAAATTGGAATAGATCCATATGAGGTATTTCAAGATGCAGAATGGGCTCTTTTAATCGGAGCAAAACCTCGAGGACCTGGGATGGAGCGTGCTGGCTTGCTAGATATCAATGGACAAATATTCGCGGAGCAGGTTGCCATTCCTTTGTCCGATCACATTTTACATTTGACCATGTCGTCTGGTCCTTATATTCATCTTTTGATCATATCAGGGTAAAGCATTAAATGCTGTTGCTTCTCGTAATGTTAAGGTGATAGTGGTGGGCAACCCCTGTAACACAAAGTAAGAAGTAACAAGTTTTCTTTTTTCCTTCTGTAATTTTCTTGATAGATATGTAGTTCATTTCCTTTTCGATGTTGGTTACGTCGAATTTTTTTTGTTCAGTGCGTTAATTTGTTTGAAAAATGCTCCGAACATACCTGCGAAGAATTTCCATGCTTTGACTAGGTTGGATGAGAACAGAGCAAAATGTCAGGTAGGACAATTTTGAAAC
This sequence comes from Erythroxylum shatona, assembly GCA_027568895.1. NCBI lineage: Eukaryota > Viridiplantae > Streptophyta > Magnoliopsida > Malpighiales > Erythroxylaceae > Erythroxylum > Erythroxylum shatona. The sequence goes on from JAOSBK010000003.1 coordinate 35,499,595, forward strand.
ATGAACTTTCTCATTGAGTGGCACTAAACTGTCACCAGGTTCAACAATTTAACTTGGAAGGTTGCTTTTTTGTAGCTTGCGCTAAAAGCAGGAGTTTTCTATGATAAAGTGTCGAATATGACCATTTGGGGAAACCACTCAACCACTCAGGTCACTTGAATCATTTTCATAAACTCCTGTGACCTGATTTGATTAAGTTCCACCCAACTTGTGCTGAAGGAAACCTTGAATGATTTTACAGGTTCCTGACTTCCTGAATGCTAGAATCAACGGCTTACCCGTCAAGGAGGTTATAAAGGATCACAAGTGGTTGGAAGAAGAGTTCACTGAGAAGGTTCAAAAGGTGATGTTCTCAAATGCCATATTCCAAAATTATGATTATATAAAGCCTAACGTTTACACTTTTTCTCTCTTCACAGAGAGGTGGAGTGCTTATTCAGAAGTGGGGACGATCTTCGGCGGCATCAACTGCTGTTTCAATTGTAGATGCCATGAAGTCTCTTGTAATTCCCACTCCTGAGGGCGATTGGTTCTCTACTGGAGTATGTTCATATCTTCCTGATTATGCTTCACTACTTGCCCATTTACTCCTCCAATTTTAAGAACCTGACTGCTATTTCTTAAGAATCTGAAAGTTAAGATCAGTATATAGGTTTTCATTTTTATCAATTAGAATCAGAGTTCGGCTCAAGTGAGAAAAACATTGCATTTTATTTCAATATGGTGTATGATAAATGCTAGTTTGAACTTGTTCTCATTTATAGAAGTGTCTAAGAAAGTGATCTAACGAACTTCAAAAGGTTGGATAGGGAATCTTTCTTTGGATGAAACTAGTTTCAATGGCTCACCCTAACGTCCTGGTCAACACATAAACCTCTCGATGGCTCACCCTAATGTCCTCGTTTATGTTCAAACGTAGGTTTATACGAACGGGAATCCTTACGGAATAGCAGAAGACTTAGTTTTCAGCATGCCATGCAGATCCAAAGTAAGTGTTCTTTCTTTCTCTTTTCTAGTTTTCAGCATGCTATGCAGATCCAAGGTAAGCGTTCTTTCTTTCTTTTCTTGTTGAGCACTACTTATCCATATGATTTCATCAACTGGGATCATCATTTCTGAACCATATCCCAGGGAGATGGTGATTATGAACTTGTCAAGGACATAATTTTTGATGATTACCTCCGCAAACGAATTGCTAAGGTACATCTTCTTCCTATTCAACAATCCAAAACAACTTATAGAATATAGCATTCACATGGAAAATATAGGAATGGTTTTGGACAACTGTTTAGAAGAATCATTTCATGTATTATAATATTCTGTAACCTTCTATTCAAGCTCAGATTCTCAAAAACTTCTGCATTTATGAAATCTGCAGACTGAAGCTGAACTGCTAGCAGAGAAGAGATGTGTAGCCCACCTAACCGGAGAGGTGAATGCAATTTCTACACCATTTTTCTGAGTTTATGCTCTTTTTTACTCTCAGATCAATAACTTGAAACTCGTTCTTCCTTTTCAGGGTATTGCTTTTTGTGATATAAGAGAGGATACTATGCTTCCTGGAGAAATGTAACTAGTATTCAGAAACATAAATTTTCTTCTAAGGATACTTCTGATAGTTACAGATATAATTTCTTCGGTCTAAGATATATATCTATGGAAACCATTTCTTAAGAAAATGCAAATGTGTTGTGCATCAACTGCCTTAAGCCATTCGGTAGAGATTTTGGTATCAGAACCATCGTAGGCGACTACCTAGGCCGTATTATTTGTGTATGACAATCCTGCCACCTGCTGGTGGTTGCACAGACCAGGGCTATCAGGTCAATCACTAAGAAGTTATGTATCATTGGATTCACTCAAAATCATTTCTGAATCTGTAGCACCACAGCTTCATATTTTCCTATAATTAGCAGTAATGGAATCAAGGTGCCTTCAATGACTCCATAAATATGATTCTCAAATACATCGCATAAAATTTCCTTCAAGCATATCTCTAATTGCAAGTAAAACATGAAAAGGTAAGTCGAAAAGAAGGATAAGGATAACCAGGTTAACCTACTGAAACAATCTTCGTATAATATATCTATCAAACAGCATTTGAGTTGGGGTTAACAAACCAGAATCTGCTACAAATAGAACGTATGGTAAACACTTTTCACCATCTATAATAAATGGCATCTGCCATCCAGCTAAACATAAGTTTGGTTTCAATGTAACCAATGGATCTGCGACTCCAGTGTCTAAATCAGCAATCAAGCTATAAGGGCTATTAGTTACCACCCCAATAAAAACCAGGAAACAGCTTGCGATGTTATTGGCCTTAACTTCATCAGTCGTGAGTCACTTGGTGCATATATAACTACCTATCTTATAACTAACAGCAAAAATTAAGACCCAGAAGAACATTAAAAAGAGCCAACATTGCGCCATGACAGACCCCATCTTCACGGCGAGTAAGTTGGTTACTGGCAACGAGCTGGTAGGACTAATATCACCTTGCAGTAAGCCAAAAGGGAGGGCAATATTGACGTTGGTGTTCTTCCCCAGTGGCCAATCCATCACATTGCCTTCTAAACTCATGTTCTCGATTCTTATCATGCCGGCTGTAACATGAATAGAACTGGAAGGTTGTGCCGGATTTAGTCGTAGAGATGCATCCTTGATAGGGAACTCGGATGCAAAGGCAGGAGGTGCAGGAATGCCACCCAACATATGACTGGCCTGCTTGAGAAACGGATATTTCACATCTACACCAGGGAACCAAAAAAAAAAAGAAGTTCACGTCAAATAACTATTTAAATAACTTGACATTTGATCTCCTTTGGGGGGAAAAAAAACAGAAAACAGAAGGTGATGATAAGTCAAAAGAGTTGAACATACCAGAATCTAATCCCATGCTACTTGGTTTTTGTTTAGAGGAGGACGCTTCAGCATTATCATGTCCTAAGAATCTTTGCTTTGCTGCTGTCACTTCCATACTTTCGCCATTTATATCCTGATACAACCTCAAGTTAGTAAATGGAACCAACTTCCAAGAATTATAAAAGCATATAAAAAGACTTGCAGTGAAATTAACCTCATGTATTTCAGGCTTTTGATCAGATACTGAATCTTCAAATCCCAATAACTGTGTTGGATCAAAAGTCATGTTCATGTCAGTAGCATCGAAGAAATTAAGATACTCATCAACATCAAAACCTGAGAGGTCTCCCACTGAATTTGGATCCACAGGATTGGAAAGATCATTAGCTTCCAAGAAAAATCCTTCATTGACTGTAGGATCATCAGACACATCTAGGAATGGGGTATCAAGCAAGTTACTAAAATGATCATCATTCACTTTGTTGCTTGATATTTCAACAAATTCATCTTTCAGTGTCTTTTCTTCCATTTCATGTAAACCAGGTGAAATTAACAGCTCTTTGTTGGGGATATCTGGACCATATTTCTCTCCACTGCCTAAAATAGGCTTCAGATCATATTCACCAAAATTTCTGAGGTGCTCCACATTGTTGTTTGTTTCAAAATTATAGGAGTTCAATGGAACAGCACCGTCTTCAGCCATATCAAAATTCTGTTGAAAACTCAAAAATAAGAAAACTTGAATTTAAGACACATTACAAACCATGCAAAAGAAAAAAAAACATGTTTACTGCAAGGTCGGAGAATTGTTAACAACAAATGAAGAACTGCCTTCTTCTTAAGGAAAGCAAATTGGCACATTAACTGAACGATCCAATTAGCTGGAGATTCGATGTTCTTCAAGTTCAATGATCATTAATCAATATCACATCAAAGTTACAAGAATGGGACCATACGTTCTCTGTCAATACAAAAATAAAGGTATGTGAACAAAATATTGATTAGCGCAAATATCTAGGCAGCAAGCAATATAGTTCCTAAATACTCATCGACCCAGACAAGCATGATGTAGAATTAGGTAGGACAAGTTTTAATAAGTGGCATATACCAAAAGCTATGAGCAAAAAATTTAGAACTGGTGACAATGTTTTCCTCAGATGGCTTTCAGTTTTTAAGTTTGTTGGCAAGCTATAAGAACTGGTGACATTGTTTTCCTCAGATGGTTTTCAGTTTGTCAGCAGGCTAGCACTCATACTTCAGGAAAAAAAAGTGCAGTATAGTGGTAGAAACCTGTTCAGTGTCATTTGTTTCGATGTAAGCTTCATCACCAACTACCAGTTCATCAGGCACCGTCATTTCTGCACCTGGTAAAGCAATTAGCTCATCATCATCCCATTCTTCCTCAATAAATGGAGCTCCATACTGTTCTCCATTCTTAGGCCCTGTTCCGCTCTTTTGGAGAATCCTGCAGAGCACAAAAGCATCCTTCCCCACCAAACAACAGAAAACCAAAAATATCAATACATGTGGGGACACTATGAAGATCCCAATATTAGCATAAAAGGCACACCACATTCAAACCCACTACCCACTAGCATCCCTAAAGAACCCCCAATAATGGTAAAGGTCAAAGGAACAGGAACAGAGGTTGAAATGCTATCATAGAGATGACTTCAGTTTCACCTGAGAAATTCCTGTTTTCGCCAATTCCTCATCCACAAGACGGTACTCATGCATCACCCAGTTGGAACGTGTACCATGTGGAGCACGCCCTTGGTGGTATACAAGGGTTTTCTTCATTCCTACTGTTCGAGAATTGCTCTGAATAGGACGGTCCTTCCCGGTTGTTTTCCAGTACCCTTTTTCAGTAGCCCGGTTTGTCTTTGAACCATTGCTATACTTCTTATCCAAAGCACTAAAAAAGTACCATTCCAAGTCTCTGGTCTTCAACTTTGACATGGCTGAAAATACAAAAGTAAGTATTAACAACACATATTCAGGAAGTTTACTCTTTTATACATTTCTACAATTTAACAATTTAATCCTCTCATTGACAGTTTAATGAATACCAATGACATAACGACACACGCGACTAAACATCTGCAGGACTTGATAACATCTAAAGGCAGGAAAACTAGAAAATTATTGTAAGCAAGTACCAAAGCTCAAGAACTAAAAGCAACTAAACAACAGCACAAATCTAACACTAAACAACCGTCTAATAAGAGCCTTAAAGTCCAACATAAAACGGATAACGATAAACTTCACATCCTCTGAATGAGAATTCAGTCTTTCAGGGATTTTTTTTTTTGACCTCTGATTTCTTCTTTCCCAATGGACCCACAAAGAATAAAAATAAAAAGAACAACTCTTGAGACCGCTTTGCCATATATAAGGCTTTACCCAGTCGATTACAAGAAGTCCATCCTACAATTGACCTCCAAACCGGTATCAGACTATAAATCCTCACCCAGACTTCCATTGAATCAAACTCCCAAGTTCATCACCCGTGGATTTATTTATAAAGTTATTTCTTTCAAAAGCCCACTAACACCTACACCTCTAACAATCCACCACTAACAGAATTTCCTAATTTTTCCCGCCAAATGTTGACCCTACAGATGTAGCTCACATTCTGATTTATATGCGTACAAAAAAGGAAAAACAAAAAAGATTTTCTTTTTTGAAGAAATAGGACCTGGGAGATCCCATGGCTCGGACTTGTAGATGTCGATGACGGATATAGCGTCGAATCGAAGAGGTTTGTTGGCAACCTTTCGTCTCAGGTAGTATCGGACTAGTTCCTCATCGGTAGGGTGAAATCGAAACCCTGGAGCAAGAGAAGTTGCCATCAGCCTAATAATTTCCTCTGAGTAATTAGGGCTTTAGAAATTGGGGGAATTTCCAATTAGGTTTTCATCTAATGGAACCAGCGAAAAAAGCCTTCAGAGAGCCTTACAGACGAAGGTTTGGTCAGGTAACGAGACTGCGCTAGTTTTCTAAGAAAGATCGGTGCGGTGAGAAGCGATAGGGTGACGGGCGAGAAATGGAAACTGCAATCACCGACATGACGTGGCGGCATGTTATGGGACTGTACTACCGGGTTCGGAAGCTGTACTCACTAAATCTAGAAGCTTCTTGATTACTTGGCGCAACCAAAAAACGCCACGTGGAAAAGTTCAGACTGCATGGTCTCAAAAGAGTACTGACGCAATTGCATTCGTCAAAGTATTATATCACTATATTATTAAAAGATAACGAGTCAATGTCAAAAAAAAAAAGAAAAAGATAACGAGTTAGATTTATTAAATAAATATAATTAAAAATTACCAATTTTAAAAATTAAAATTATTAAATAAAAATAATTAGTTTATTTTAGTTTATAAAATTATTAATTTTTAAAAATTATCAATTATTTAATAAACTGATTATTTTTAACAATAAAACTAATTAAAATAAATAAATCTTAAAATTAAAAATCTAACCATAAAATTAAACTATTCAAATTTTTATATGTTAAATTTTTAAATATTATAAAGTTTTTAATTAAAATAAAATATAAAATAGTTAAATAAAATTAAAAAAGGCAGGACTTTGAATTTAGTTTTAATAATAAAAATATCATAATTTGGGAGTAAATAAATATATAAAACAAAAAATGTTTGAGATAGTGCGTCAGAGACTTAACCAATTACTTGTGGGATAAGACTTGGACTATCGCCCGGAGTTTGATTACAATTAGACGATCACTCAATCAAATTTGTCTCTTACTTCACCGAAAAAATTCATCTTCTTAACCAACCAGGTTGGTGTGAGTAGTTTAGCACTCTCATCCCTTAATCAAAAGTCTCAAGTTTAAATTCTGAGAATGGATAAATCTATTTAGCCAACACTTTACCCCTTACAGGCTAACCCGATACGAGCGAAGATTAGTCTGAAAATAGATGGCTTAAAAGCGCCTTCCCATAATTAAAACCCTCTTAAAACACCTCGTGATCTAACCAAAATAAAAAAATCCATCTTCTTAAAGTCCCGTATTAAAGCAGGATCTAAGAAGATCTGATAATACGCAACTTTACTCCTATATAATAGAAAAAATATTTCCAATAAACCCACATGTAAATGTGATAAGAAAATTAATCAATAATATATCATTTTACAGTATTATAAAATATGCTTACATTAGTGAGAATTATAAATTTGTTGCTCCTTCTGTCTAGGGTAACCACTGGCGTGCAAGAAATAAAAACATCTCTTCATTCCAAGGATTTGGGAAGAAATATCAACTTTGATACAACCGAGAATTATGGAACTACTACACTTGCAGAATTTAGGGTATATAGTACACAATATGACAGCAACTTATGAAAAGATCTTTTACTGCAAAAAACAAACATAAACATGTTCCCATTATAGAGGACTAATGCAACTGCAACCAACTTGCTTAGACATAACTGTCAATTAACGATTTCCTCATCTCATCGACAATGGCATTGGGTTGAGCTTCCCTCAACTTGAAGACACTCTCAATAACCGAGAGTTCTGTTGCTGTAGTGTCTGATCCACAGAATGCTGTCCAGTCATTTACCACCATTCCGGCAGCTATCACTTCGCTACCCCGGTTAACAGTCCCGGCAACCAAAGGGACCTGCAGGAGCGTTGAAAGTTCATCCAAGTCTTCAATTGAAGTGTGTGGATGGACCTGATTAAACAAAATGTTTTTGGTTAGAGGCACAATAGGTCGAATTCAGTGCTTCGGAATTGAAGATGAAATGGGTATCTTGTACCAAGCCGCCTCTGTTAGAAAATGAACAAAAGCTGCCCACGAGAATGTTTCCGGCAATGGTCTGTCTAAACACTTCGACTCCAAGAACATCAGCAATTATCTCCTCAGTTTCCTGATCAGGATAATAGGGACATATGAACATATGTAGCAACTAACTATGCAGGGATTAGCATGGAGCTTGTGGCGCCACTGGTTCAGATAAGGTTTTATAAGGTCAAGAATGTAAGTCAACCAACGCATTTTCAAAGACCACATATAACTGCTAGAACTTGAATATCAATTTGGGCACCTGCATGATTAATTGTTGCAATATCAAGCAGATTTTCGAGAATGTGAAATCTTACCTTGTCAAGATCAGTGTGTGCAAGAGCAACATGGTCATTACATGCTATGCAATTCCCTAACGCAGAAAGTCTCTCCTCTATTCGCTGCACAACAACTTGATCAGGTAGACTGTTCCTCAAGTGCTGGAGTTCTTCACAAAAAGAAAAAGTTGCACTGTTAGAACACAAAGTTTCCTAATAAAAAAAGTCAACGTACCCGGTGTACAAGGCTCCCCACTTTGCAGGAATCTGAAAAGTGTCATAATAAACGCAAAGTTTTCTTATAAAAGAAAGAAAACATGCATCCTAAGAGCAAACTAAAATGCCATGAAAATACCGTCATTCCAAATTCGAGCCAGAGCAAATTGTTTAGTGAGGTCAAACTGCTATTGTGTTCTTAACAATAAGAGTTAACTATCATCATTTTAGATGGTAACAAAAGTAATCTCATGATGAATAAAGTTAATAGTCATAATAATGACAGGTCAGTAGATGGTCATCACCCACTTCCTTGCGTTGAGACCTCAACAACTTACCCGAACCTCCCAATTAGGAAACAAGCAACAAGAACCATTGAAGGAACATGAAGTTGGAATATTTAAATGAGCTGCTTGTGAAAATATGCATTCATGAAATTCGTGGCAATTTACACTGATAAAAAGTTGAAAAGCATAAAGAGCTCAATTAAATGCAACCACTTCAATTCTTCCTATTAAATCAATCATCATAATAATCTTACCTTGGTCAGTAGTGTTGTGTGGCACGAGAAGCCCTTTCTTGTTCCCTGCCAGCAGTGGGAGTAAGACGGCAAGTATATAATTAAACCCAATGAAACAATCCTTGAAAGAGTGAAAAGTTCTCACCGGCACATAGCCGTCCAATTATCCGAGTGCCTGCAATTGAGGTCTTAACCACAGGAATGACATCAGCTAATTCTGACTCGAAGACACTGGAAGAGAGCCACAAACCACACATACATAAAACCAATTAACAAAGTCGATACTAAAGTTTTTACATAAGATAAACCGAAAGTTTCGTACCTGTAAAAGCTCTCTGAACCTCCAATTGCAACCAAACAATATGCATTTGTCAGCTTTGAGAATACACCAACTTCGCAGTTGTTCTCAAACTGAAGCCCTATGCACCAGTGAACACCATACCCAACGTAAATAAGGAAGCAGTTAACATGAAGCTGGAAACAGATTAAAAAAAATAAAAGAAGAATCTCACACAAAAACCCTTAAAAGAACTTACTAGTTGCCATGAAGTTGAACACTAAACGATGCACCCAGACAAAACCAAGAGCTGCAATGACAAAGTACAACCCAAGTAAGAAAATACCCAATCGAAAATGAGTAACATAAAAAATACCAAAAGGGGACATATCAGAAACAGTCCACTTGAACATTAGATGGGCAAACTAGAACTAAGGGAACAACAACAACCTTAGTATATACAAATCATCACAAGAAAGATAAACACAAAAGCAGACTGAAGTAGGAAATTGATAATAAAAAAAAAAAAGTAACGAAGCACTTCTTCTTCCCTCCAACATGGCCGGAACAAGAAATCATCTTTACCGACAAAACAGAATTTAGAAACCAGATTAGGAATTTCATAAAGACATCCATAAACCAACATTAAACACGATAACCAACACAAATTTCAATCCCTTTGACAATATAAAGAGGAGTGATTGTAATTTCTTCCCACGCATTGTTATGCCCAGATACAAACGCATAAAACAACTTCAAATCAACGTATAATAGCTTACTCTTTTGTCGATCGGCGACGGTTGAAACTCCAAATCAGCGTATCTTCAGATACTTATAGAGACACAGAGAGAGGGAGAGAGAGGGAGGCGCAGAGAGAGGGAGGCCACAAGATGAGACATCAAAGTAAGGCGTCGTTTGCTTTTCTTGATGATTTTGCAGTTACGACACCGTTTTATTTCAGGGTTTCCTTAATATTTGATAATTCTATTTTAACATTTTTGTTTGATTTTAGGCACATAAAAGAGTTTTTTTTCCAGTTTATTAGAAATCCTAAAGGCTCGGGAAGGATATATTTAGAGATGATATTATACCCGAACTTAATTCGACTCGATCTAATTATACCCGAAGTTAAATGAGTTATACTTGTTTTGATCAAATTTCGGGTCAAATTCGAACTTAAAGAGTTGACCTAAAGTTCGGCTAAAAAAATTTGCCCAATCTAAATGACCTAAATCAAAATCAACAAATACGACTTGTCTAAACTTTAGACCGATGGACCAGACTCAAACTACCTAGCTCGACCTGATCCAAAATATTTAACCTAAATAGTACCACTTTTAATTTTAAAAAATATATATATTTACCTAATCCGGTCGAAACTGACTCTAAGACCTGACCCGACTCGACCTATTGTCGTCACTTCTTGTCACACTTTGATGAGTTCACAATTTTACCATCAGGCAAAAGGGCACGTACCTAAACCATACTAAGTTTTACGTTTCAGATGCTTTTGTCTTCTCCACAAACCTTACAAAGTTCCTCCATACTATCACAAGTTTGAACAGCTGGGATGGGCTCTAGCATGTATAAATAATGAAGTTTCAGTTTAAAATGCTGCAATCTAGGTTCTAACACTACAGTACAGATAACAAAATCCAAAGGTCCGACTAGCCTTACAAGCAGGAGTTACATAACCATACATTCCTAACCTGCTTCCACTCTTGAGTCAGTTTCAACTCGGAGGGTGAAAACATCTGTAGCTGTTTCAAACGGCCACGAATGTTAATTTAACATCCCGGATGCTTCCGCGATTCCTCACTTTTTATCGTCGGCAACTTGGACTTTTCGTTTCAACTCCTGATTTTCCTTGGTGACAAGCTCGATGCGAGACTGAAGAATGCTGATCATGGCCTGAGCACTCATCATTTCAAGCCTCATTGACTCTTTTTCAACAGAAATCCTGTGGATCTGATCCTGCAAGTCCTCTATAAATTTCATGCAGCCAGGAGGCACTGTTGAGTCGAGTGTAGCAGGACTGATTTTAGGTCTAGGAGGAGCCAGGGAAGCTTCTTTTGTCCCAGTGGATTCCATCAGAGAGAATTCCAATAATGCAGATATTGCTGTTCTTGTTTCTGCAGCAGCTCTTGCTGTAGTAGTTGAAGATGAGCCAAGATCCTGCAATGTCATTACCGAATCCTCCGAAGCATTTGAGCGATTGGACCCTGTGTCATTTCCGTGCTTTCTCCTCTTATAATGGAGTAGAGGGAATGATGCCTCGGTGTTAAGCACACACAGAGGAGGACAATTCTCCTCCTTTTCAGTTTTGCACAAAGGTAAAGCATTTCTGGATACTGTTAGACATTCTTCACTACTATGAAGATCCATACTGAAGGAATGACTATCCTGCATAAAGTTAAAACAACTTGTGTAACTTTTGCTTCTTTTCCGTGCATATGTTATATTCCGTTACAAATAGAGGATGGAGAAAATGCAAACCAGTATTTCCACAAATAAGGAAAACAAATATGTAAAGTAAATTCGTTATGATTCTAATTTGAATTCCTCCATAAACATTAAAAATCACACTGAATAAACATCAGCAGAAGGCAAACTCTTTTGTGACTCAAATATGTTGTACTTGGCCTCCCTTTGTATCTGCTGTTCAGTTAAATTGAAAATGAAATTACCCATGTCGCTATTCCTGATCAGTTCTTGTAGCAGTTACGTCACAATCTAATGAAATTAAATACAAGCAGCATAGCTAGGATGCATATACTCATCTTACTTCAGGTTTATACATAAGAAGCTAGATACTAGATAAACAAGTAAAAGAGTTTGTCCTCATACTTAGGGAAGGTTGGTGAGTTTTCGAGGCTTTTAGTAGTAGTAAGTTGTTAGATCAACAATGTGTGCATAAAAAACCGACTTCAACCATGAACCATCTGACTGCATATCTTCATAAATCTGCATATGATACCAATGAACGTTGAGGTATTTCTTGCATCTTGCATGCTCAGCTACAATTGTACAATTAGCTAACCTATGAATGCTTCATATCCACTAGTTTCAGCAAATTGATATTTACCATTAAGCCACTTACAGACTAACTGAAATATAAATATGTCATTTTCTGCTTGCCCAGACACCTCATTTGCTGCACATCCATGAAGTCCATCATTAATGTTGTAACCACCATACCAAAAGGGTCAAATCTATCAATCTATAACATGTTTCCGTCAACACGACTTGCAGACACTTTGAAACCTCAAATCAACTAATTGGTGAAAGTTTCAGCAAAAAGGTTTTTGAAAAACCAAATTGGAAACCTTTGTTCTCGGTCCCGAAACCCTGTGTGACTAAGACATGAAAAATAGTGCAAAAGGATTTAACCAGACTGAGCATAAGCTTTACTTCTCCTTCCAATTTACAACCAGACACTCTAAAGCCTAATGCATATTCATATTGTATTTCCAATAATGTAAAGTCACATTCACCGAATACTTTCTTAATATGAACCTCTACTTTCATTAGCGATAAGCAATGTCTTTTGGCAGTGGTTAATTTCATCTGAATGGTTAAAACTCTTTAAATCATTAGCAATAAGCAATGTCCAACTTGGTTTCACAGAATAATAACGACACAAAAGCAACTATCACAAATGGATAATAAGTGCTTGCAACTATGAATTTGACTTAAATTATATGGTTTTCTAAGGAATGTGATATATAGATAAGGAAAATATTCTATAACATACCAATATATATATATATATAGTTCACTTGTGTGTAACTATATATATTTTCTAAGGAATGTGATATATAGATAAGGAAAATATTCTATAACATACCAATATATATATATATATAGGTGGTAATATACGTTTGTAGCTTTCCTCATCTTTGTAGAGAAGTCAGATCACGCAATTTCACTGTCTAACACGTAAGCTTAAAAGTAAATTTATTGAGGGTAGACAAATATGTAAAAGAAGTATTAGGATGATAATATAAGAGATTTGCAATAAATCATCGACTACATAACATGATCGATCTCCAAATCCTACTCTCTGAGATCAATTTTTAAATGTCAGTTTGAAGATCAAACCTTATCATGAAAAAGCATCTAAAATATAAAAACCTTAAAAGCAGTTATAAATGGAAACGGATACATAAAGACCTTAACAGCAGTTATAATGAACGATTGGAATGTTGATTGCACTACTATCATAATGGAGTATCAATTGCAAGACCCCAATATGTAATGAAGCATCACATGACAAATCTTACATAATGGCTTTTTTGAGAAAACTATAAGTGAAAACCAAGAGAGCAATTTTGACAAAGTTTGAAGGTAATAATAAGTATAACATCCATAACATAATGGATATCCATCAGCACATATTTTGATGCCTTAATATCTAGAAGTTGTTGCATAGCAGCTCTTAACTCACATTATGTAATATCAGTCTCCTGCCCGATCAAATGGCTATCCTAAAATCCACTTTCTTTACTAAATCAATTGAACCATACTTAGAGATTACCATCAAATTTGGTTGGAAGGAAATGGAAAGAAAATGGCAAAAGGACACAAAGGTCTTTGAGAGGGAGACAGATAAGGAGCACCATCCCCTCATATGATCATGCCACTACTACATTAAAGGACTCATTTCATTAGAGCTTCGGAGATTTATATATCTTAGGTGAAACCTTAGTCTTCAATGATGTATCTCGTTAGTAATAAAATGACAGCATTTTGCTCCCATCTCTCACATGAAAAGCGTCTAGATTAAGGGCAAGAAAGAACTATTGATGAGGAGAAGATAGGTTAAGGGAGGCGATGCTAAAGGAAAACTGATCTAACATCAAAAAGTTGATGAGTTAAGGAGATCTTTTACGAGATTGATCTGCTTATACAACCATCTGATGGATTTATCCAACTATCAACATGATTTGAGATTTTGATTCCATATTTTCCAATTTCCTTTGGAGGCAATGCTCTTTGTATACTTTCAAATTTGCGCATCGTCTTCGTTCCAGTCTCTTTCTTCACTGCAGGATTGTTATTAATTTTCCCCTATAAAGAATATCTATTGCAATATTATGTTTCATATGTGGTCATCTCTTTTCCTATCAACCAAAAATACTGATTTGAATTCATTGTTGAACTCTGGAGATATGATTCTCTTCAAAATTACCCACATCTATAACTAGTAAAGTTTCAATGCAAAATTAGTATCAGAGTTGCATTCTTGTCTGCATGACTTGTCGTGATACAAATTCAAAGATATGGTAAAACAGTGATTTAACTACATTCAAATACTAAGCATTACCAGTAAATTACAGACCTGCTCCGCATGGTTCACTCCGTCATGACCGGCCATCAATTCTTCCATAGCATCTTCTCTTGGAATAACAGCAAGTTGGTAATCATTCCACTCCTCCTCAACGAACGGAGCATAACGATTCCCACTAGGAGGCCCTATGTTATTCTTGTGAAACACTCTACACAGCACATAGGAATCATTCTTCATCCAAACAAAACGAAATAATGTCAATAAGGTGGTCGGCGGTAAACGACAAAACATGGATTTTTTATTATATTACAAAAAAAATATCAATTATAACAATTCTCACAAGATACATGCACTTGCATTAAATTAGAAAAGTCTCACAATGGTCTCAATGCTATTTTCATATATAAAGCATAATACTAGATTTTTCTTAAGCAATAGCCTACAAGTTGTTAAAGTACTTTAAACGTTTTGTGTATCCATTCGAACAAACAGAAACCTGAAATGTAAGAGTCCTCAACTATTGTTGCAAAAGCCTCACCTGTGAGGTTCTGAGTCTGTCCAATTCTTCATCAACAAGACGGTACTCATGCATAACCCAATTGGTGCGTTGCCCACCAGGAGCACGCCCACTATGAAACACGAGTGTTTTCTTCATTGCTATGACTTGTGAACCCCCTCTAACCTCCCTGTCCTTGCCAGTAGCTTTCCAGTAACCCCTCCCTGTTGCCCTATTCATTCGTGCTCCATTTCCATATTTCTTGTCCAATGCACCAAAGAAGTACCATTCTTGGTCTCTGGTTTTCAACCGTGACTTATCTAAAACAACCACCCCAACATGAAAACCTTGTCAAGAAACATCCATAAATGGCTACGGTCCCATGGAAAGGGGAATTACAATCTGGAAACCCATCCACAGCTAAAGCAAAACAAGAAATGCGAAAAAGGGCACAAAGAAGACCAACAAAAGGACCTAAGCAGCCATAAACAACCACATTACGCACAACACAAATAGAAAAGAGAATTTGAACTCGAGGCACGTCCAAATATAGACCAAACACTCACACACATAAACACTTGATTACTCCTTCACATACAGACATAAATTAGATTCCAGATAGATAGCATAAGAGAAAACACTACATATTTCGACATAAACAAACACGAAAAAGCTTTCTTATCAATTTCCTTGATGTATCCAAACCAAACATAAGCAAATGTCTAAATGTTTTACAGAACAAACGAATAAAAGATAAGGACTATGATAATCGATGAAATGGGCAAGATTTGATAAGGGTGACCTGATAAGTCCCAAGGTTCGTTCTTGTAGATGTCGACTTCTGCAATACAATCAAAACGAACAGGTTTGTTAGAAACCTTCCGTTTCAAGTAATAGCTCACAAGCTCCTCGTCGGTCGGGTGGAACCGAAACCCAGGTGCCAAAGCCGCCGTAGTTGGTTTTGCTGCCGTTGGAGAGGGTGGTGCTGGCGTGGTCGAAGCAGTGGTCATCGCCGTCGTGCTCGGCGGAGCAGAGGGCGTTTCAGAACCCATAAAAGCAGGACAAAACAGAGCTTGTCTGGATGCGACTAGGCGTTGGCTTTCTAGGGTTTGAAGACAAAAAAGATAAGGTTCTCAAATTGATTGACAATGAAGAAACATGTGGATGCCTTAGATGGCAAGCAATTTGCTTCTCACTTCTCGGGACGTTACAGACTGAAATCTTTGACCCCAACCCGTCACATATATATATGTTTTTTTCTGAATTTTTAAGGATTTTCCATTTTTGGGTTTTTCGTTTGGTGTTTATCCATACCTTTTGAAGAAGCTGGTGGTGGGTGGAGGAGAGTGTGAATATCGAAGTGAGAACAGTGAAAGTGTGTGTGAGTTAATGGTAAGACATTGAAGATACCAATTAACTACAATACGGATCCTAGCCAAGAGGTTGTGTTTGTTAGATTACGTTTTGCCCAGTGGTTCACGTGAGTTCGGTACTACGGTAGGGTTCAGTTCCCATTGAAGTGAAATGTGAATCACATGCCTCCAACACTGCAAGATCAAAGTTTCAATCTGGTCTCCGAAGTTTGTAACTGTGAGACTGAGGTAAGCGTCTTTCGTTCCTAACAAACTTAAAAACAACCCTTCTGCTACTTAAGAGATGCATATTGTATCTTTTCAGATTCTGCGCTTAATATTAGTTAAGAGTAAGGTTGTATATTATAGTTTTTTAAATCTTGCGTTTTAGCGAGATTTCAATTGAATATAAAATTTTATATATTTTACTAAAATAATACGAGGGATGAAGGGGTGCTCAGTAAAAACTTATAGCGCGATTAACAACGAAAAGAGCCGATCTTTATAGAATATAAGGTACTAGGAGAAATGATCAACTATCAGGTATGTTCCTATGTATTGTCTTATAGTTCTATTAACTTAAATTTTATGCGTGATGGTTTTTTGTTGTTATTAATTTGCATCACTATTTTCTCATCGCATCTATATTATGAGTTTATCAGAAACAATTTTTTTACTATGTAGAAATAAAGTTGCATATTATTAGATCTCTTCAAATCTTACTTTACTACAAGATTTTAGACTGAGTGTGATGACGATAATGATAAATATGAGAGATGAGTATTGTTTAGCTATTGCATAGAAAAAAAGCAAAGTTAATCATAAGTTTGCATGATGTAGTGAAATGTTGAAGAAAGTTTGAAAAAAATGGTTATTAAATAAGAGGCATTTAATTATTGCTTTTTCCTATTTTTGTCCTCATTAAATGTCAGAATGATTACAAAGTGACAAGTAAACCTAAGACAAGTGTAAGGTAAAGAAAATCATCATTATTTCTTGAAATTTTGGAATATAGTTTTATGAATAAATTATATTTTTAAAATTTTAATTTTGTAATATAATTAAAATTTTATGTACAAAATTTTAATTTATCATAAATATAACTCAGATATTAAATTGCCACATAATTACTTTTTAATTAAATTAGTAATATTTTTGTATAATTTGCCAAAGAAATTACTAATTAAAGTTGACATAACGTAATTACAACACTCAATAAAAATCTTGCTAAAATATAAATTCTAAGTAATTTGTGTAATCACACAAAAATAAAAGAGAGAGCATTATTTGGAGTCTGAGGCAAGAAACGGCAAGTGGATCAGATCTCCTGTTTTAGTTATGATGTTCTTATTATGTTCCATTAAATCTTATTCATACATTTCTGTGGTGAAACGAGATTAGAACAGATGATTTGATGTAAAAGGCAAGTGAAGTTATAAAATTTAACAAAAAATAAAATTTTTTACGTACTTATTGTAATTTTATTTACATAATTATTTACCGTGCTAGTTTCACCTATTTTTCTGTAACTTACATCATTCTTATATTACTTTATTTACACGTGGATCTATTGAAAACAGTCTCTTTATTATGTAGGGATAAGGCTGCGTATTATCAGACATCTCCAAATCTCGCTTCATTGTGGAACTTCGAACTGGGTATGATGTCGACGACGAATAACTGAAATTACTTTTAGTAAAAGATTAAATCATTTTATTAAAAATAAATTTTAATAAATTAAGTGAAAATTAATTATTTTTAAATCTAATTTTAATTAAATCGGAAACTACCGAAATGTAATTATTAATTATTAATTTTGCCTAAGAAAGAGTAAAGGTCACGTCTTGAGGGAATACTTGTCTTTTAAGGCAAGTAAGTGCTCGTGGGTCCTAACCGTAATTATATAACATGGACCCAACAAGAAGCCCTGTGCCTTTAAGTTAAGTACCTTAGGCTTCGTCCGTTGACATGGTTAGGTCGCCCTGTGCCTTCAGGTTAAGTACCTTAGGCTTCGTCCGTTGACATGGTTAGGTCGCCCTGTGCCTTTAGGTGAAGTACCTTAGGCTTCGTCCGTTGACATGGTTAGGTCGCCCTGTGCCTTTAGGTTAAGTACCTTAGGCTTCGTCCGTTGGTACAATCTCCTAAATACCATCTTTATCAAGAGCATCTCATTGGATGGAGCACACCACCAATTAGATGGGTCAAATCGACAGAGCATGCAATCATTCCCAATTCCCGACTACAACAAGTGACCTTATACGAGATAATGCGGGCAATTAACTTGACGGGTTCACTCAGAATCTAGGCTGTTGCATATCATTGTCAACCAAACTTTGGAGAGTATTTACCGGCCTCTCGTTTGCCTAGAACCTGGGCTTCCACCAGGTCGAACTAGAAGTGAGCTCTCTCGCAATGCACAACATTCTCTCTTCTTCGGATAATCGTTCATCGGTCCTCAACCCCATCGTAATGAGTATTCACGAATTGTTCCCCCGCGACTGGTCTGTTATTCATCGACGTGTATACCAAGAGAGCAACAAATGCGCCAACTGACTTGCTACTTACGCAGAACATTTTGAAGTCGGTGTCACTTATTTTGATACTATATCTATCGGGTGTCATCATATCCTATTAGAGGATAGGTCAGGGACCTGTTTTCCCAAATCTGTTTTGTAATTTGTTTTCGTTAGTTTCCCTTAAATATATATATATATATATATAATTCCAAATTTTTATAATAAAAATAAATTACAAATAAAAAATTAAGGTCAAAACATATACTTCGTAAGAAATTTTAGGAAAAAGTATTAATTTTTTAAAATATTGGAAAAAACTTTTAATTTTTAAAAGTATTATTTATCCGATATTTGATTAAAAATATCGATAAAAGACGAGATATAAATATCAAACACGTGCTACTCAAATGTCACAAATATGGTAACTTAACACCGTTGTTCAATTGAATTATTCTCGACTTAAATTATTAATTTATGATAATTATAACAAAATATTAATTTATATAAAATTAAATGAGTTTAATTAAAATTTAAGAACTAACTACTAAGTTAGATAAAGTCACATAGACAAGATTTGATTGATTCATATATGATTTTCTTATTGTGTGTGTTTTATCATTATTTTTAATTAAAGTCTAGAAACTTAATTTTTACTAAATTAAAAACCCAAAAAATTGTTTAAAATTTGAACGTAAATTACTAGAATATAGATATCTTTACTTTAAAGTTTTATTTAATATTTAATAATAAAAAATAACAACAATCAATCTAATTATATCTTAAAATAATATTTATTTTTTATCAAGTCTAGCTGAATTTCACTAAAATATTATATTAGGAATACAAAATTCTTAAAAATTATTGAATAAATGCAACTAGAAGACCAATGATCTTTACAAGTGTGAGTTTAGTCCTCGGAGTCAACGGGTCAGGTTCAGGTTAACCGTGTCTTAGGGATTTTTCTTCAAAAACTCGAGTTTCAAGATGGGCTCAAATTTGAGCTATCCTGATCTGATCCGTCCCGACCTAAAATCTAATATGTATAAATAAATGATCTGTTTTACTCTATTTTATATTTAAAAAATGAAAAAATAGGTTGGGTCAAGTCAGATCGAGCTTAGTGTCTTGGACTCAATCCGATCTCAAGCCAGGCCCAAGCCCTGCAGAAAAGATTGGGTGGTCTAGACCTACCCAACATATTGGGCAGCCCAGCCGGGTCAGTTGTTATCCCCGTAACTCGTACATTGAGAAAGCTCCATTTTAACAAGATTTGAGGGTCCTATGTGACGTAAGGTCAATATATTGTTTTGCTTATTGTACAGAAGTTGGAATACCTACGTTCTCTTCATCCCATTCTTCAACTACGGCGTTGGACCTGTTTACCTCAATTTCTGATTTTTAAATCATTAATTTGCTGTTCTTCAAAAAAAAAAAAAAAAAAAAGGCAAAAAGAAGATGAACTTTGAATTTTTTTTTTTAAACAACACTGGTTTAGTCTGATTCTGTTGAGGTTGGGTGTCATTGTTTGGATTCATGATCTCGATTAACTTCAACTAGGAGATACCTGCAAAAATAATAAAGGCACACCGAGGATTGATCACCGGCTTGCCCCTCTAATGCTTAAGTCAGTTTTCTGTCGTAAGTTTTGTGTATAAGAACAGAGAGTATTAGGATTCTTAGAGTCGTACCTGCGTCATGAGGAGATAATAAACTTATATAGTAAATACCTGTCGTGTTTAACTCATCATCTTGGGAATGAATCGATCGGCCCACATGCTATCCTAAGGTTGGACCTGGGCCTAGCATAATCGACCCATCCAAACACAATAATTTACAAATTACGTCAACCGGATATTTCATACTAGACAAATCCTGTACAATAAGCTCGATCAAGAGAGCGTAAATAAATGATTCAAATACATAATCTTTTGATCCTATGCCTTTTAATTTACCTACTCGACCACCTCAAGGCCAAAATCTATCTAAAATGAATTGACTTGTTATAAACTCTCCAAATCTCAACATTTATATCCCGTTCCAAGGATTGCCTGAATAGACAACAACCAAACTTAATTTGTTAATACAATAGGTTTTTAGTTTAACAACTTTGAACAACTTTTTGTGTTGTCACGTTTGTTTAATTTATAAATTAAAATATCTATAAATTTAATATTTTTATAATATACTAATTAAAAAATTCAGTCGGTTCAACTGTAAAAATCTTAAATCACTTAAATTTTCGGTTTGATTTATTTTAATAACTCTTGTTGTTAAAAATTGATTGATTAATTAAATAATTATTTAAATTTTACTAATTAATAAGTTTTTATAAAAACAAATAAATAAATTTTTATTTAAAAATATTTCTAATTAAATTTCAAATTATTCGATTAGAAAAACAGTATCTTTCAATCACATTTCAAGTTCTTCTTCGATCAGTAAAACATTCTCTTTCAATCATATTTCAAGTTTTTTAATTTTATTCAATTTTTAACCAGTTTTATAACAGTCTAATATCGATTAAATATTTGTAATCTTAAATCTCTTGTCTTACTAGTTCAACTTTCAATCCGATTTTTAAAACATTATATAAAACCGTTAATAATTTATTATAAATTGATAATTTTATGTCAATATTATTAGACAATTACAATAAAAGATTATTGCTATTTCATCTTCACTCAAAAATATTTCTAATGAATATAAGTTAATTAATTTTTTTGGATCATGATATCTAAAGTCAAGATTAATTATATTAAATATATTGAATATAATGTAGTTGATTTTTTTTTACGTATTAAAGAATTTAAAATTTTAATTTAAAATTATATTATTAAATATAAATTAATTAATTTATTGTAATTTATTTTAATTTATTAATTAATAAAAATAATTTATTTTGCTAGAAATATAATTAATAAATATTAATACACAAGTGGACAACAGCATTAATTATGTAGTAAGTAGGTGGCAAGATACGCTCGATCCGATGAACACAACGTAGGAGGTCGGCAGCGTAACTCTTCAAACACAGATAACACTTGTCTCACTCTCGAGGATCAACGTTGTTCAATATATTTCTTAATTTTAATATATTTTTTGTTAATTTTCTTTAATTTTTGTGATTTTAAACTATGAATAAAGACAAACCCAATTAACGAATTCATCCCGCAAGTGCACTACCCGCCATTACAGTTCTTGTATCGTGTTTTGAGACTCTGAGAGCAGAGGTTTGAGTCTCTGTGTATATCTGACAACTTGGTCTCTTCGAGGCAAAGTTTGTTGCTTTATCGTTTATGTGGACGAAGAACCAATGAAGGGTAGTTCTTGGAAAGGAGGGAGCAACATTTATGATTACTCGTTCAAGATATTGCTGGTTGGAGACTCTGGTGTTGGGAAGAGTACTCTTCTTTTGAGTTTCATCTCCAACTCTGTTCATGATCTTACTCCCACCATTGGTACTCTCTCTGTTTCTTGATTCTTTTATTTTCTTCTTCTTCTTCTTCTTTTGTTGTTCTTTTTTTCTGGGTTTTGATGAGTTTTTGTGAAGTAACATAGATAGTGTTTGATTTGCTCTCATGCTTATTAAGTGTTTGGAACATGGCCTCTGTGTTCAAGGTTCTTTCTTTATCTTTTCCTTCTCTTTTTGACCTTTTAGATTTATGATATTGACTTAGAGTAGTTCATGGATTTCTTGGAGTTTCAATCCTTTTTTTTTCCTTGTGTTTTCCTGTTCATAAAAGTTTTCAATTTTTTAATTCATTTCTCCAAACTAACAGGTGTAGATTTTAAGCTCAAGATGCTTAACGTTGGGGACAAAAAGTTGAAGCTTACGATTTGGGATACAGGTTTAATTTTCATTAAGTTACTGCTCCGTGACTTCTTGGCATTACATATTTTCGTCCATTTTCTTTGTATCCAAACAGGTTTAGTTGTTTCACTTTCCTGTGAAGCATGTTAATTTTCTTGACATGTTTCTTGTATTGCAGCTGGCCAGGAGAGATTTGGGATATTGACAAGCTCTTACTACAGAGGAGCACATGGAATCATACTTGGTAATAAATTTATGTTTCTGTAATGCCATTTATGAGACTATCACACAAATCAAGTCTGTTTTTTGTAATCCAAATCAGTATAGAGATTGTCTTCTCAAATATTCATCTCTGGTTTAATTCCTTTTTAGTTTATGATGTGACAAGGAGAGAAAGCTTCTTAAACTTGTCTGATGTATGGGCGAGGGAAGTGGAGCTTTACTCAACTAATCCTGAATGTATCAAGTTTCTGGTTGGAAATAAAGTTGACAGGGTAAGTTACATTTCCTATTCGATTTTGATCTAGAACTCGATCAGGTTCTAAACATTTGATATGATTGAAATTCAGCAGGTCTGAGATAACTATTCATTAATATACAAAATGATCTCAAGCCCAACTCAAACCTCAGAAAAAAGATACAATCTGAGTCAGACTTGAAAAAAAAAAAGTTCTTGTTTAAAAAGTCCAAACCTGATGCATAACCTTGCCATCCTTATTATACACATTTGAGAAACTAATCCTGATGATATAATACCTTTCAGGACAGTGAAAGAGAAGTATCTAGAGAAGAGGGAATAGCTCTTGCATGGGAGCTTAAATGCTCCTTTTTTGAATGTAGTGCTAAAACCAGAGAAAACATTCATCAATGTTTCATAGAGCTTGTAAGACAGGTAAGTTCTTCTCAACAGTGAAATGGTTGTCTTTAGATTTAGGATTTGTGAGGTAATTATGCTTTAATACAATTTCAACTAAAAAAAATTAAGACTAATATAAATTTTATATTTATATGTAAATTATTGAGACAATTTTACTTAAAATTTTAATATCTCTATTTTGTAAGTGAATTTATATATATCGGGTTAGTTCCTTCTTAACTGAAACTAATACGAATTGTTTGAATACTTCTTGAATTATCATTCATGTGAATCCATTTAAATCGGGTTAACTCTTCTTCAACTTGTTACTAATGTGAAATCATTTAAATTACTCTGTGAATTATCATTCATTAGACCACTCCATGTATCAGACTTTATCAACCTAACTCTGATAGTAGTAGAGAATTCTAAATTGGCTCGAGAAAAAATTGGATTAGATACAAGTGAGCGTATATTTAACTAAAATTATTTTGCTGCCAATGGCACCAAAGTCAAGAAAGAAGGCAGCTGACTGCACAAAATCAGGAATAGTAGGAAGAAAAAAAAAAGGAGGTCACCTGTGGATAGACTGTCCATAGATGGGTTCCCTAATTTAGGGGTTTTCCATGTAAACTTTGTCTATTCATTACTATTCTTTTAATCCTATTTAGCAACAAACTTGCTCTAATCTAGTCGATTTTTAAAACAAATATTGTATATAATCCTAAAGTTTTAAGAATGTTAATTGTGGATCATATCTTTGTATATACATGAAATGTTTAAACTGATAAAAATTTTGATTTTTTGCAGATCCTGGAAGCACCTGCATTATTAGAGAAGGGATCTGTAGCAGGGAAACAACAGATTCTGAAACAGAAACAAGAATATCAGGAACATCATAATAGTGGTTGCTGCTCCTAAAAAAAATCCTGCTGGGACAGTCTTCATTTGAGACCAGATCTCCTGGACGTCAGATCTTCTGCTTAGACCCCGCATTGGTTCATGTTTGGTGCTGTTGTACTTGTACATGATCCTTTAGCTGTTAGAGCTGTTAACATCTGGTTTGTAGTCGCTTGTGTAGGGTTGGAATGGTTGGTTTTTGTATACGAATTATTTCATAAGTTGCTTGAAAGAAGCAGATTTATACGCATTACTGAATGCAGATTATGTTTGTGTTCCTGAAAATCTTGCCTGTTCGATTTAGATGGATGGTAACAGCTATAATCTCATGAACCTAGAGATGAAGTGGATCATGTCGGGTTTACTTCTACAGTAATTTTTTTGCAAGTCTAAATTAAAAATAAAACGTATAGTCAAGACAATACGTTTATATCATTCAAAATAATAACAAAAATTAGTAAAATTATAAGAAAGTTCGTGTCTTTTATGATCAATAGAATTTAGTGATCATAGAACTTGTCAAACATAGACAGCAACTTGTACAGCAACGTACAACCTGGCTTCTGAGCAATGTTGAACAATCCAAGGCTAATGGTCTTTGCTGCAATACTTATATGGTTTTCGCCGGCTGACTGGGCATTGTGAAAGACTGATTTGTTATATTATCTTACGGGAATCTTTGCATGGTGTAATTGGAATCAACGATAGGTCGTCACCTTTTTCTGTTTGTACTTCTGAACCCTGATCTTAGGATTCTTCACTTCCCAACATAAATACTCCCATCATTTCTCGGTATGACTCGCAATGGCGTCTCTATTAGTGTGGACGATTTGGATATCAGTTCTTGTTGCAGTGGCTAATGGTGCTGATATCTTTCTGAACTGGACGGTTGCGTTTGACACGACCATTCGACCTGCTTTGGTCAATCAACCTGTGTGATCCTTGACCATAATCTTTGTTTTTACAGCTTCACTTGCCAATGTTTAGTGTGTGAGATGCTTCCCTTTTGCTTGAACAGGTTATCACTATCAACGGATTGTTTCCTGGCCCGCTTATCAATGCTACGACTAACGATTTCGTGCATGTGAATGTTTTTAACGATTTGGATGAACCACTGCTCTTTACATGGTATTTTTCTGCTGAAATAACCGGTCTGTTTCAATCAATTTGAGCAAGTTTTTAATGGTGATGGTCTTCCAGGAATGGGATACAGCAAAGACTGAACTCCTGGCAAGATGGAGTTTCTGGTACTAACTGTCCAATTCAGCCTGGAAGAAACTGGACATATGTGTTTCAGATCAAGGACCAGATTGGCAGTTTCTTCTACTTTCCCTCTATCAACTTCCAGAAAGCTGCTGGAGGATATGGTCCGATCAGAGTAAACAACCGTTATGTCATTAATGTTCCTTTTCCTAAACCAGAAGCTGAGTTTGATCTTCTTATTGGAGACTGGTCTTATGACAATTACAAGGTAAGTTTTCGGGAATGATTGTTCTTGTCTGTCATTCTTTTAATGATCTTGGTTTCTTAACAATGTTGAAAATTTTTCTCGATCAATGTTTCAAAAAACTTTAAAGAGCACAAGATCGATGTTGGGCAACTCAGTGATCGCATACTACAACATTCCTGATATGATACTTATGAATGGGAAAGGCCCTTATGGTCATCGCATGTCTAAAGCTTACCAGTCCTTCACTGTCACAAAAGGTAGCAAATCCCTGAACTTGGAAATCAGCAGAATGATCTTCATAATACTGATATTTGTGTGAATATGTTATGCAGGAAACACTTACAGGTTCAGAATATCAAATGTTGGGAGTTCAGTGAGTTTGAATTTCAGGATTCAGAACCACCAGATGGTTTTGGTTGAAACAGAAGGATCTTACACCGATCAGATAAGAATAGATTCGCTTGATGTTCACGTTGGTCAATCCTACTCAGTTCTCGTCACAGCTGATCAGGATGACTCTGATTATTACATTGTAGCAAGTTCTAAATTCCTGAACACCAGCAACTCCAGCGCTCTTGTGGGTATAGGAGTGCTACACTATTCCAATTCCCTTACACAAGTTAATGGTCCGCTCCCTTCAGGGCCTGATCCTTTTGATCTAACTTTTTCAGTCAATCAAGCTAGATCCGTCAGGTAACTTTTCCAGGGCCTGATCAGTCTCCTCCTTTTCACAAATTCAACTTTCTGATCATGTTCAATATGCATTTCACAGGTGGAACTTGACAACAGGAGCTGCTAGGCCAAACCCACAAGGAACATTCAACGTGACAAACATTACCTTATCACAAACCTTCGTCCTAGAATCCTCAGAGGTTGAAATTGGAGGTGTTCCTCGTTATGCAGCGAACAACATATCCTACTCTGTCCCTGATACACCATTGAAACTGGTTGATCAGTTCGGGAATCTGACTGGTTCTTACCAACTAGATAGGTTTCCAACTCATTCTGTCAATAATCAGGCTGCATATGAAGTCTCTGTCGTTACTGGAATTCACAAAGGATGGATTGAAATTGTGCTTCAGAACGATGTGATTGCAATTGATTCTTGGCATTTGGATGGATTTGGGTTCTATGTTGTAGGGTAAGTATCATAATCAACCATAATCGAGTTTCAGAGCTCTAAATAGCTAAATGAGAAGATATCCTGTGATCTTAGGCTTGGAGATGGAAAATGGACGTCAGAAGCTCGCAGGTTTTACAACTTTTATGATCCTGTGGTAAGATCAACAGTGCAAGTGTATCCAAAGGGATGGACTGCCATTTATGCATACCTGGACAATCCAGGAATGTGGAACCTGAGGTCTCAAAAGCTGAAGAACTGGTATTTAGGCCAAGAACTATATATTCAAGTACATGATGATGACCCAAACCCTGCAAAGGAGCGGCCACCTCCAGCAAACTTACTCCTATGTGGTTAGTACATTTTTTTTTTTTTAAATTTTTGGTATAAAGGGAAAGAGTACACCGGACACTAAAAGTCGGGGTAAACAGCGCCCCGACAGATCCTCTAAAAGGAGATTATGACACCTTAAAGGTATAACATCAAAATAAATGATACCAATGTCGACAGGACCGGCCTGAGTAGCGAGTCAGTCCGCCCATCTATTGCTCTTTCGGTACACATGCCGATGAACAACAGACCAGTTCCAGTTGAGAAGTTCCAGGATACCCATACCACTTCTAAGAACTTTTACTGGTCCAACCTTCTGAGTCAACAGGTAAAACCGAGTTGGTTGGGTTTTCAATGAAATTCAAGTTCTAAAAGATCAACTCAAAACAATGTCATTTCAGGCCATCCAACTATTTGGGTCGAACTAGGGCGGAACAATCCAAGTTGATGATAATGGGTCGATCCGATAGACAAAAATTTGAGTTAGTCAAATTTCAAACCGAATTTTGAAGTATCGCCTCAAATCATTCAAAGTTAATTTAATCAAATCACGACTTTATTTTAACAAAATAATTATCAAAACTTATTTCATGTTTTAGGTCACCCAACTATTTGAGTCGAGTCGAGACCGAACAACCTGAGTTCAATTGGGTCTCAAAGTTAGGCCCAAGCAAAAAAATCAAGTTGTCTCTTACTCAAATCTTTTCTATTATCATTCTTAATTGCATTTTATAATATAAGTTAATTATTGTTAAATTGTGTGTTTAATTGTTTAAAATACAAAATTTTGAAAAGCAGGTATGTTTGCTAATATGACTTTTCCAATGCCAAGTCCTGCTGCTTCACGTGCCTATCCTCCTACAGCTGTTGTTGGTCATAGCAATCCCCAAGGTATGCATATGTTAACTAATAATCTATTTTATCAATTCAATTCTTATAATTCAGTCTGATGTATTAAAACTTCTTATCTTGAATATTGAAAATAATAATATCACCACATTTAGTCTTTTAGGGATAGTTCAACTAATTAGGAAAATCTCCAAACAACTTTTAATAATTAAGGTTTTGGGTTCAAGTTTTTGACATTTTATGAAAACTTCATATTAAAGACAAGAGTTTATTTTATGTTCGACGTATTAAATCAAAACCGTTATTAAAAAATAGGGTTAATTTCTTTAAACGCCTTGAAGTTTGATAAATTATTACATTAGTCTCTAATTTTTAAATATTATCAAATATCACTCATGTGATTCGGTTGACATATGTTTCACTCCCCCCTCGGTCCCTACAGTCAAGTTGTCATTAAGAACCCTATTTATATACATAAAAATGACGTCGTTTTAAAAACTATAAGGAATTATTGATACATTGAAAATATGTCAAACTATATAGATGTCTAGAAAATTAAAACCCTTAATTGGGTAAAATTCTTTGAATGCCCAATCTTTAAAACAACTTCGTTTTGATTAGTGTAAATAAAGTTTTTAATTGGTAGAGTGACAAATAACATGTTAATTAAAACACAGGGGTGATATTTGAGAGTTTTTAAAAGTAAGAGACTATTGAAATAGTTTGTCAAATCCTAAGATGTTCCTACAAAATTAACTCTAAAGACTAATGTTTTAAAAACTGAATTGGTTTAATCCATTTATTAGTGAAAACTTTAAACTTATAAACTTTTAGGTTAATTTTTATTTAATAATTTTATTTTTCAATAAAATTTTAAAATTTTTAATGGGTAAGAATAATTTTTAAATTTTTATTTAACGATGACAGTCTAATACCGGTTGAACTTTTTAACCTTAAGTTTCTTATTTTACCGGTTTAACTTTCGATCTGATTTTTGAAACATTGCTAATAAATAAAGGTGTTACATGTTGGCTATATTCAATTTTATAAAATTAAAAAGGGTTAATATTTATTTGATATTTATTCATATTACTCATCTTGGTTTGAATTGGTATATAATAGGAGCCAAAAATGAAATATCCACTTCTTCTCCGCCTAGCTCCATGATCTAAACGGTGAATCGTAGATGGACGGTCATGATTGCTTGTGATTTGGAAGCTCAATGTTCTCGCCTATAAAACCATATATCTCCTTATTATGACTTTGGCTTAGTCTAGTAAGTAATAATTCACATAGCTTTTTATAACAATTGATAAATGAGGTATTCCTCACATTGATCTTCATTTGGATTTTATTAGTTTGCAGTAACAGCTAAGGATCACATTAAAAATTACCAGGACAGGCCCATGGGTTAGTCCATTGTCATCTCTATTTACACGTTATTTTATTTTCTACAAAATAAAAGTATTAAGTTAATATATTACATTTCAAAAAAGTTAAAAATTAATTAAAAATTATTAAAAATTTGAAGCTTATGAAACCAAATTTAAAAAGACTTAATACTAAGTGTGTGATTAATTCTATTAATTTCTATTTTATTAGTTCTTTTATCTACCCCTAATATTTGATGTAGTTCCACTATGTGGTTAATTAGATCATATAAATCCAGCAAGGATCTTTAGTTATGTAAAATAATGACAAATTAACGTAGAGATGTCGATTTTGGCTCGAGTTGACCAGGGCACATGGTTGGCCTGATCGAGGGTTCAAAAGCGAGTAATTTTTTACGTTTTTCTTAAAAAATTATATAGTGAATTGGGATGGCCCGGCTCATCCGTGGCCCGATGGGTCACAGGCTGACCTATCCCGATCTGTCAAATCACGGGTCACTCTAACCCGTGACATTCCTAAATTAATGGCTTAAACACAATGTATTGTAGATGAAAATATGAGTCAAAAAGCACTATGATTTGCGTAAGCAACTAGTACATCTCCGTTAAGTTCGCAGTATTATATCGAAAGAAGAAACAAAAAAATTTATACGTCCATAATATATAATTACTAATTAACTTCTGATTAATTATTGTCAAATACATGATTTTATAAATTATAAAATCAAATAATTGACCAAAATTGTATTTAGCAATGTTTTAAAAATTGGATCATAAATTAAATCTAAATAATAAGAGGTTTAAAATTTAAAAATTGGTGTTAAATAGTTATAAAATTAGCATATTATAAATATTGAATAAAATCTAAGAATTTAAAATAGAAATTGAAGAAAGAGATTATTAAAAAATTTTAAATTTAATTAAAGATAAAGACTATTAAATAAAAATTAACTTATTTATTTTGATCAGTGATTAAAAACTTAATCAGTTCAACCAATTCAACCGTAAAAATTTTGAACTGTCAAACTTTTCAGCTCGATTTTCAGCTTTCATGTTCGATAAACTTTAACAATTTTTATTGTTAATGATTAGTGTATTAATTAATTAGTCAATTTTGATAAATTAATAAGTTCTTATAATTATGATTCATTAATTACTTTTTATTCAATAATTTCTTTTTTCAATTAAAATTTAAATTCTTCGATTAAAAAAGATAATATATTTCAATTATATTTCAAATTGTTTAATTTTATTTAATCTTTAGCCAATTTTATGATGGTCTAATATCGATTAAACCTTTAAAATATTAAACTTCTTGCTTTACTAATTTAATTTTCTGTATGATTTTTTAAAACATTGATTTTAGTTATAAAACTTATTACTGATTTTTAATAACAAAGAATGATAAGATAAATTGAACTAGAAAATTAGAAATCAAACAAAAAATTTGGTTAGTTCAAAAAAATTTTTTTAGTTAGATAAGTCACACCAGTTTAATGTTTTAATCCATACTTTGTAATAAAACGTATGTTGCATAAGATGCTAGATTCTTGTAATGGTAGTTTAGATATTAACATTGATTTATGAACTTTAGTTTGTCCAAATTGTATCAACTTATTGGCTTTTGTCTTATGCTGTTTTATGTATCAAAAATTTCTAAATTTGCTTTTCTGGGTCATTTTCCTACCTATATTCTCGGGTTCCAAACAGAACTTATTTTGCATTTATACAAAAACCATTGTCCTAGTCTTCTGGAAAAGGGTCGATTTGTA
>JAOSBK010000003.1:35530796-35545225 GCA_027568895.1 Erythroxylum shatona
TCGGGTTCCAAACAGAACTTATTTTGCATTTATACAAAAACCATTGTCCTAGTCTTCTGGAAAAGGGTCGATTTGTACTCTTTGGGATATAAAAAAATTCTTAGAAAATGAGATTTCATGGTTTAAAATTAATAAACCATACATGAATATTTTATGTTTTAAATTCTTTCTTTTATGAACCATAAATCCATTTGTTAACATCATTGTTTAAAAATCAAACCAGCTTAATCAGCCAACTTTTTAATTCAGTTTTTAATTTTACAATTTTAATTAGTTTAATAATTTTTGTTATTAAAAATCGATTAACTTATTAATTAATCCACCAATTTTTGTAAATTAATCATTTTTATAAACCAATAAATTTTAATTTAACAATCTCTTTTTTGGTTAAACTTTAAAATTTTAATAAATAAGAACAATTTTTTTAATTAATTTTTAAAATTTTTAATTTTATTCAATCTTTAACCAGTTTTATAACGATTTAATACCAATTGAACATGTTACACCTTAAATCTTTTGTCTTATCGGTTTAACTTCCGACTCGATTTTGAAAACATTGGTTATCACTATCGACCTTATTATCTAATAGAACTCTAGCTAACTATTTTTTTATTATATGTATCAATTTTATGACATTTTAGTTTAGTTCTAAACCGTATATATATAGATTTGATAAGCTTTTTCTTA
Organism: Erythroxylum shatona; assembly: GCA_027568895.1. Lineage (NCBI taxonomy): Eukaryota > Viridiplantae > Streptophyta > Magnoliopsida > Malpighiales > Erythroxylaceae > Erythroxylum > Erythroxylum shatona. Next base: position 35,531,484 of record JAOSBK010000003.1, read on the forward strand.
TCTGTGTTTAGCTAAGTTTTAATCCTTAGTCACTAGGAATTAATAAAGTTTATACTTATTTCTTTCTTGTTCGGTGATTTATAATTAATTGGACTTACGTTTAATAAAATTACTCATTATTTTCATTCACTAGAAGTAATCAAGTTACATTATATCCTCGTATCCTCACTCCGGTTATTTATATTTATAATGATTAAAAGACTCAACCGATTTAATCTTGAATTGTTCAATTTTTTTTCAATTTACTTTAATAACTTAAAAATTATTAATTAATCGGTTAATTTTTATCAATTAATAAGTCCTTATAAACTAAAATAAATCAATTAATTTTTATTTAATAGTATTTTCAATTAAACTTCAAATTTTTTGATGATTAAATATATTCTCTTTTAATCATATTTTAAATTTATTAAATTTATTAAATTTGTTTGTCAGTATTATGATATTTAATAACTAATTTTAATCTATTTTAAAATAATAATATTATTAAGTCAATTTCAAAGATATATATAGATAACAGCAATTAGATAATATTCACAGACAATTATCACCTAAAATTTTGGGCTTATGAAGTTAAAAAATTAAAAATTAAGAGCAAACCCTCCAACGTACGTTGTGTTCTGCAGCAAATTAAACACCTAAAACATGTATTTAATAGAAAATGAATGTGATCTTTAACTTCAAAGTCCCTATATCTAAGGAGAAGAGATAAATGATAGGTTTCAGGCAGTTTTATGCTTTAAGATCTCAACCTAACAGCCAATTGAAGTACAACTACGTTTCTGTGCGGTTTTCTCTTCTTGGCCTTTCACTTCCTGACGTGCAAGTTCTTCCAGTTTGAAGTTTTTGTCTCTACACTGCTCGTCCTGAATATAGTACACTGCATACATAAGGAAAAGCTTGGAGGGACTCGTATAGCAGTAGCTTACAGAGTTCAGAATATGGTTTTCCATAGTAAAGATCGTCTTCTTCTTCGAGCTGTGATAGGGGCGATTCTCTTACTTGGTATCCTCCAAGTGAGCGACGGCTCTAACATATCCTATGACTGGCATGTCGCCTTTAATACAACCCTGAAACCGGCGTCTGTTCATCAACCGGTATATTTACAACTGGAAGTTTTATATATGCATGTTTCGTTAATCTTGTAAGAAACTACAGGTTTTGCAGATCAGCTTCAGGTTTGGAGTAACTGTTCTCCTGTTTCTTTCCTGACAGGTTATTACGATTAATGGGATGTTTCCAGGGCCTCTTATCAATGCTACGACGAACGATTACGTTCATGTCAATGTGTTCAACGATTTGGACGAGCCGCTTTTGTTTACATGGTAACGTCAGGTCATGCCTGCAGCTTGAAATTCTTCTTCATTTGGTTGTGTATTCAACTAATATAGGTAGAGGTAATACTGGAATGTAGGAACGGTATTCAACAAAGGTTAAACTCATGGCAAGACGGGGTGTCAGGTACGAACTGTGCGATCCAGCCCGGAAAAAACTGGACCTATGTGTTTGAAGTGAAAGACCAAATTGGTAGTTTCTTCTACTTTCCTACAACCAACTTCCAAAAAGCGGGAGGTGGGTTTGGTCCCATTCGAGTTAATAACAGAGTAGTTATTAGCGTTCCCTTTGCCAAACCAGAGGCTGATTTCGATCTTCTTATTGGAGATTGGTACGAGAATAGCTACAAGAACATTAGGTCTTACATCAAAAGTACTCCTGATAAGATTCTAATGAATGGCAAATATTCATATTTAGATCCTGAAGCAGGAAATGGCTATGAATCCTTCACTGTGACTCAAGGTAATCTATCAACTCACTTGTATTAAGATATGATTCACCTTATCGTGATTTTGTATATCTGAGCAATGTTGTGCAGGGAAGACATACAGGTTCAGGATAGTCAATGTAGGGAGCCAGTGGAGTTTCAATTTCAGGATTCAAGGTCATAAAATGTTGGTAGTCGAAACTGAAGGATCATACACAAATCAAGTAGAAGTAGATTCTCTAGACGTGCATGTTGGACAATCCTACTCAGTTCTTGTCTCAGCTACTCAACAGACAGGTGCCTTTTACATAGTTGCCAGTGCTAAGATGGCTACACAAGACGAACTCAAGAACTTAACAGTAGTTGGGGTGCTGCTCTACAGTGGGCCTACTGCAAATCCTACTGGTCAACTCCCAAGTGGACCTGATCCATTTGATGTACAGTTCTCCATCAATCAAGCCTGGAATATAAAGTAAATTCTAGTGGATTTGGTTCCTTTCCTGTTTACTTATCTGCATTGTTCTTCAGGAATCTGGAAGTTGGGTTTGTCTGTGTTTAAATTTGCAGGTTGAACATGACTACAGGGGCTGCCAGGCCTAATCCACAAGGATCTTTCAATGTCTGGAATGTCACACTATCACAAACATTTATCCTCCGAGGATCATCAGCTGATATAAATGGTACACCTCGCTACACAGTCAATAATGTTTCCAATATGATACCAGATACCCCACTGAAACTGGCCGATTACTACTCAAATGGATCTGGTGTGTACGAGCTTGATAAATTCCCTACAAATAGTTCCAATCCTGAAGTCCTCAATGGAGTTTTTGTTGCGACTGGATACCATAAAGGGTGGATAGAAATTATCTTCCAAAACGATTTGGATGGAATTGATACATGGCATTTAGATGGATTCGGCTTCTTCGTTGTTGGGTAAGTTTGTTCTTCGACAAACATATTCTCAAATCTCTCTTTTCACATTTCGAGAATTTATTACATGAAAACCCATATTTGATGTGTAGATTTGGAACTGGAACATGGACTTCTGATTCTCGTTTCACTTACAACCTTAAAGATCCTGTTGTTCGTTCTACAACTCAGGTAATTACAGGAATTCACAGGTTGTTCTGAGGATACATAGGAATTCCAGAAACCTGTTATGTGCTATTTTATGCAGTAGATTGACAAGTTTCTTGCTGATTAGGTGTATCCTGGAGGATGGACTGCTGTTTATGCATACCTTGACAATCCAGGAATGTGGAACCTGAGATCACAAATTCTGAAGAATTGGTTTCTTGGTGAAGAGCTCTACGTAAGAGTTTATGATGCTGATCCTAACCCTGCCAAAGAACTACCACCTCCTGATAACATTATTTTATGTGGTGTGTATATATATTACTTCAAAACATTTCATTTTAATTACATTTTAGATTTTTTTATGTCGTTTTCTCATAATGTCTGACTTATGCCAAATCCACAGGAAAATATGCTCCGGCGCCTTCACCGGCTAATCCTCCGCCACCTTCACCGATTGATCCTCTGCCACCTTCGCCAGTTGATCCTCCGGCTCCTTCACCTAACAAATCCCTTGCCACGTCTAAGGAGTTAGCCTGGTAATACATTTGCTTTACTAGTTATAGCGTTGGAAAATTTTTAAATTAGTCTGAATTTAAAGAGAAACTATATTTAATTCTAACATTTAATTAGGCTCAATTTGGATCTATTTTTTTTAATTTTTAAATTTTTAAGAATTTAGATTGAATTCGAGATAAATCGAAATCAGCAAACTGAAAATCAACTTAAATTTTTATTTTTCTTAATTTAGACTTCAACCTAATCCAAAATTTAGGTATAACAATGAGTTAGGGTCGAACCTAGTAGGGCAAGCTTGTGTCATATGATCCAAGCTTAGGATCGAGTTTGAGCTATCTACAATATGCAATCAACCTAACTTTTAGACCAAAATTTGGTTAAATCGAATGTAACCTGTTGAGCTTAACCCGGTCTTCGAGTTTGATCTTAACACAAAACTCAGTTAAACCGAATCTAATTTATTGATCTCGATCTAGACTCTCTTCAAGTATCATTTTATCAAAATCTGATCATCTAAAATTTTATTTGTTGAAAACCTAATTGTTTTGAGGAAACGACTTATATCTCAATTGTTCATATGTTGTTCTAACATTGATCTTTCTTTTTCGTTTTCAGGGTTCAAATCGTTGCAACTATTATTTTAACATTCTCTACAGTGTATTTAATGAGATGATACTTAGGGTGGATGCTGTAAATACTGATTGTCACTTTGACTGCTATCTTATTTATTTCTTAGAGTCTTTTCTTAGTAGTGTAGGCAGGCCCCTTTTCATATGAGTGTTTTTTATTATTATGACGTGTGAAAATAGACATTGGGGGTGTTTTAATTATTTAATTTTTCAGAGTTTATTAATTCTCCTATTCTATTGTATTTCTTAATATTTAGAACAAAATATTAATTGTTCTTAAAAGACGTTTTTTTATTTTTAATTTAAAAAATAAAAATAGGATAGCAATTAGTCAGGTTGAATCCGCCCGTTGCTATTTTAACCCGACTATGACACTTATTAACATTATTTCAAGTTAAGTTTGAGTTCGAATCGATTAGAAAATTATGTTATTTTAGTGTAATCGACTAAATGGTGTTATTTTGAGCAATAACACGAATTGATTTCATTTTATAATAGGATTTTTTGCAATTTGGAACGATACTTGAATTCGGTTTAAGATTCGATTAATTTAAACTTGCTCTTTAATTTCAGATCTAGTCATTATAAATCTGATCAAATTCGATTGTCAAATTTAGTGAGAAAATACTAACACGTTTAAGAAGAAGAAAGATCAAGTTTAAAGTGAGGCCACATGTTAAAAAGATGCCACGTTATATCCTTAATTCTAAAGTATTAGATTACGAATCTCCTATTATAGAGAAGGTAAATTAGTTTGAAATTAATATTTCAAATCCAATTTAATCAAATTCAAGTTTAAATCCAAATTTAAATTTGATATGTTTGTCAAACATAACTAATAATAAGTTCAACCAAATCGAAATCAACGAATTAAATTATGTTTTACCGAATTTAAATTTTAATATTCATATCAATGATTAAAAAACTCAATTGATCAGTTTAATCGTAAAAATGTTGAACCATCTAATTTTTAGTTTGATTTTCAATTTTTCAGTTGGACTTATTTTAATAACTCTTATAGTTAAAAAATTGATCAATTGTCAATTTTCGTAAATTATTCTTATAAACCAAAATAAGTAAATTAACTTTCAATTAATAATTTCTTTTTTCAATTACATTTTAAATTGTTCGATAGATAAGTACAATTCAATAATATTTCAAAATTTTAAAATTTATACAATCTTTACGTAATTTTATGACGTTCTATTACGTATTTTTTAAACTTTAAACCTCTTCTCTAACCAGTTTAACTTCCAAAATAAAAACATTAATTTATACTTGATCAGAGTAAAACTAAGTATGAGTATCAAAAGACCGAATTATGAGTATCAACTGACTGAATTAGGGCCAACCCATTGTTAACCATACCCTTGTAGATATAAATGATCTTTTGGATGGGGGGACAACTCTTGATCTCTTTAAACACTACCTATGACACATATATCATGTGTTACAAAAAGAAGAATTGACCATTAGCTCCCAACATATATATATGCCACTGATACTATCATAGAAGTTGACTTTATGTACCAAATTGATTGCAAATATTTGGCACGCTCATTTCTCAAGTTTGATCATTTCTTCGCTCTCTGAGTTGGACAGAAAGCAACTCTTACTCAAGAACTCTCAATCACGTTTAAAAGGTGCCATATAATGCAGACATCAACAAGAAGTTGATCCAACCGACTACTATGTCTTTCTAGATCCTGTCCAAATTGGGTTTCATCTGACAATTTACTTGTGCTTGATCCTGACCGGATAAGTGAAAGTGCACTAATCCCTTTTAGTTAAAAAATTCAAATAATGAAAATTGCCTATTTGAGGTATAAATAATTGATTAAAAAACACATATCTCTCTTGTAATTTAAAAAATATTAAAAATATCTTTTAATCTTTAAGATTTTTTAATTTTTAATAATTTTTAATTTTCTAAAAATGCTCTTCTTTTAAATTTCGAATAAAAATAGCGATAAAATACATCCAATATAAGCATTACACATGGACCAATCATATGTTATTTACATAACGATTTAACCCAATTCTTAAATTCGTATTGAACAAATTAAATTTAACGTGATTTGTGATTTTTTAAACTATTATTACGTCAACTTTAATTGGTATGAGTAAAGTTTAGGATTTAAGTTATGTTATCATATCATTTTCATTTGATTAGTTCACGTATAATATTCATACCATAAATAAAAATTGTAAAATTTAAAATTTCTTAAATCACAAAAACTGTTTCTTTAATCCTAAATAATTACTTACCATTTATTAATTATTTGTCTAGTAATTAATTAATAAAACTGCTACAATTGTATAGTTAAGATCTGACTGGAGTTTTAAATTATGAGTTATAAACTATATTAAGAAGCGGACAAAGTTTTAAATCATGAATTATAAAATATATTATAGATTAATTGTTATAATCATAAATTTAATTGAAAATCTTAGGTCTAGCTAGTTGAGTAAGAGAGTAACTAACTAGAATGTGGACCAAGCCAAGAAAAGAACAAAAATAAATAGAATATAAGAATTCTTTTTTTTTTTCCCAAAAGCAATTTATTATTTTAAGAGTAAAAGGACAAGATGTGGATCATATGGGAAGTGCAGTTGCCTACTGCCTTTCCTTGTGCTTTTATTCTTTACTTTGTCACTCATAACAAGAGAGAGACGTATAGATTGATAGATGATTAATAGACATTTTTGTAAATGTTACACATTCCCTCTTGCTGATAAGGAACAGATATTATGATTAGAAAAATCAACCCGGATTCAATTCAACAGGCAAAAGTTCGAGTAAATTTGAGAATCGAGTCAAATTTATAATCAAGAGAGTTGATCGAATTCAAACTCTCAAAGTCGATTCGACTAAACTTCAAAATGATGATGTTTTAACTTGAAAATCGATTTATTTAGGCTAGTTCGGGTAGAATAGCATGAGTTTGATCTGGATCTCAAATTGCTATTGCCAGGAAGAAAATCGAGCTTGTTCGATCCATTATTATTCCTAACGATAATCAATCCGATGAATTATATTATTTCACTAAATTGAATATATTTAATACAAATGATGAAGGGAAAAAAACAATATTGAATTGATTGTACAAAAGTAAAAAAAAACCAAAATGAAAAGCAAACATGGGATACAAAAAGATGATATCACATGTTTAGTGTGAAAGAAATGCAAGGATTTTGATTTTTCCTTGTAATCAAACCAAAAAAAAAAAGTTAAATCTTTTTTCAGTAATGACAATCCACCAAAGCTGGGGTGGAGAAGACAAGAGGTGTTTTGTCTTGTGGTTGTTTTTGCTGCTGGTGCTGTTGTTGCTTGGAAGCAAAGGAAGCTAATTTATCATCTTCTGGGGCTGGAAGATTTAGATCCAAATCTAAAGAAATTACAGTTCTGGCTTTCTTGGGTTCTTCATGACATGCCATAGCCATTGGTGTCAGTGACAAGTTGGTGTTGCTGCTATTACCCATCGGAGATCTGTGCCTCCTCATATGACCACCCAAAGCTTGACCCGATGTGAACTCAGCCCCGCAAATCGAACACTCGTGAATCTTAGCTTTGTTGTTGTTGATGTGATTGTTGTTCATACCTCTAATACTGCTGTTATGGTTACTCAATTGTAGGGAAAGGGACGAGATGTTCTTATAGTTTCCGTCTTCTTCATCGGACGACACAGTCAAATGTTTCTTCTCATCGAACGTTGTCTTCGGCTTCTTATGACTTGCCCTGTGCCCACCCAATGCTTGAAAAGAAGGAAACGTTCGGTTACAAGTCTTGCACTCGTAAACATAGTACCCGACCTTGCCCGAACCCGTGGCAGCTTCTAAGAATTTCCTACTGCTGAATTTGTTGTTGGTGTTGACGACGATGTTGGTATGGTTATTGTAATAAACCCCGGTGGTGTCGTTGTCGTCGACGACGGCGACGTTGTCCGGTTTCGGTGACTCTCTGCACACGCCTTGAGCTAATAGGATGAGACAATTTGCCATGTCCTCATCTTCTTCTACGTTGTTGGAACTAGTTGGAGGTGACCAAGAATCAATATTCTTCTTAGCATCATCATCATCCTCATCATCATCACCAACCATACTTCCTCCTCCTCCACCACCGCCGCCGCCTCTTCCTCCCGCATCACCACTTGAGGAATTAGTAGTTGGAGCATAAGGGATCGGCGATTGTACCCTTTGGCGTTTGGTTCGCTTTCCTTTTGCTATTTGGGTGGTGACATCCTGATCAGGAGCTTCCATTAATCTCCACCACCTGAAAATTATAGTTGAAGAAACACAAAAGATATATAGAGATAGGAGGGAGGATTAGAGGAAGCAAGCGGAGGGAAAGAGTAGGCTTGTGTACATGTATTTATTAATATAGTGAATGATGAAAAGGGTAAATATATAAATATATATATATATACATAAAGAATATGAAAGAAAGGGAGAGGGTGACAAGTTTTCTTGGAGTAGTCAAATAAGAAACACCAGTTTAACTACAAATTAGTAACATACAATCATGTTTTAGCTTCCATGTTTCTGTTTTGTAAGTAGTTAAAGTTATAATTAGGGTTTTGATATTTAAGACCAGAGAGATATAGGAGAAGAAGTAAATTAGAAAAACACTAAAAACAAAAAAAAAACTGAAAAAAATGATAAATTTAGATAAAAAGAAGACAAAATTATGAACAAAGCGTTTGGGCGGTAGAGGTAGAAGGGATAATTCTATTTGTTTAATCAAAGTCCGCTTCACACTCTCTTTCTCAAGTCTTCCCCTTTCTTTGGCCACCAAATCGCACCTCCACCCATGCCTTCACTTCCATTTTACGAACTCAAACTGATTTAGTTGGTCTAATCGTAAAAATTTTAAATTATATAATTTTTTTAATTTGATTATTAATTTTTTGATTTAATTTATTTTAATAACTTTATTAGTTAAAAATCGACCAATTTATTAATTAATTGATTAATTTTTATAAATTAATAAATTTTTATAAACTAAAATTAATTATTTATTTATTTAATACTATTTTTAATTAAATTTCAAATTCTTCAATATGTAAAGACAATTTCTCTTAATTATAATTTAAATTTTTTAATTTTATTTAATCTTTAACTAATTTTATGATAGTATAATTTCAATTAAACCTTTTAAACTTTATATTTTACCAGTTTAACTTTCAGTTGGCTTAACTGTATAATCATTTGATAAAATATCTTAAAGTTTGGACATTTATTTTTTTTTGTTTACACCATCGATATTTGGACCCACTGGGCCAACTAACCTGAGTTGGAGCTTGGTCACAGTTAAGACTCTTCGCTCCTCTCTGCGGGTGTGTTTAGTGGAGATCGAACCCGAGAGCTCTTCTCACATACTCAGCTTGCGTAGCCAACTGATCCACAACCCGTAGGTTAAAGTTTGGTCATTTATATGGATGTTGATAACACCATATTTATCAAAACTAAGTGTAATTCTCAATAGTCTCCATCTTAATACTACTTATTTCTCACACATACTAAAAGTCAGAATCACGCCCTAGAAGATTTAAACAAGTCTATGTTACCTTGTACTTTAATATTTTCAAAACAATACTAATAGCGTCCTAAATTTCAACGAAATTAAGTTTGTGTCAATTCTTAATAATTAGTTGTCAATTTAATTTACGTAACGTTACAATTAAACAAATTGAACTAATATGATTTTAAAAATGATATTTTAATATTCTGATTTGCACTTAAACATCTGATACTTATATTATCATCTTTAATATCACTTTTTTACCATATTAGTCCACGAAATGGGATGGTATGGGAAAGCAAGATATTAGGATTAGACTTGTCAATCGATTCATAATTTTTCGAAGACAACCCATATTTATTCGAATTCTTTTTACTTGTAGGAGTATATCTTGGATCTGTCGATTATGTTATGGTCGGAGTCCTACTCATGGAAAAGCCGTAGGTATTATTACAGGTCAATCCATTGAAGAGCCGAGTATTCAACTAACATTAAGAACGATTCATACGAGTGAAGTATTCATAGGGGGTACTGTAGAACATGTACGAGCTCCCTCTAATAATATTCAAATATGAAGTAATATCAGAAATATCTATAAAAACAAACTTAAATTTTTTGTAATTATTTCAAAGTAAAGGAAGAGATATGTGTGCATGTAACCATATATATACTAGGAATCACATATTGACAAATAATGGTAGTGTGCATGTTGGCGAGAGGAAGATTCGGATACCCATTACTTTACCACAACGACTGGCTTTGAGAGAGAGGGGGGGATGATTGGAGTGCAAGCCTGTGACTCCACGGAATCTGCGGTGCTCCTCTTCTTCAGTTTGCTTCTTTTCCTTTTGTTTACGTTCATGTCACAGTCTCCTCTTTCTTAAATTTTGATATTGTCTTTTCTTAAAGTTGGTCATATTAATAGTTGTATTAATATATACTAACGTCTAAATATTCAACTAATATTACGTCGTAATAAAATCAACTAAAATTAAATAAAATTAAAATATTTAAAATATAATTGAAAAAGATTGTTCTTAATTATCAAAAAAAATTGAAGTTTAATTAAAAAGAATTTTTAAATAAAAATTTATTTATTTATTTTAGTTTATAAAAACTTATTAATTTACAAAAATTAATCGATTAATATAAATTAATCGGTTTTCCACAACAAGAGTTATTAAACTAAATTAAACTTAAAAGTTAAAAACGAAATTAAAAAGTTGGATAGTTCAAGATTGTACTTTTGAATCGGTCAAAACAGTTGTCCTAATCATAGCTTAATCCTACTACTCTCCAAATGTGGAATATTTTTAAATCATGAATGGAATAGTAGCAATTAAAATTTTAAAGTACAAGTATTTTTTATCAATATAGTTAATATTTCAATATCTTGCTACCAAAAAAACTAATTATTTTGATAAAATTCAAAATACCTTTATATACCACTAGCTAAAAGGAGTTAATCACCTAAAGAAAATATTTCTAGTTTTGAACTTATAAAATTAAGGTGGGGAAAAGGTGTACAATTCTAAAAATAAAAATTATGAATTTATTTTTAAATTCATTTTATAATAAAAATATCATAATTTTTAATTTTTAAATTCATATGTAATAAATTTTCAAATAATCTGAAAATTGTGTAATTTTCAAAAGAATTATTCAAAGAATAAATAATTTTGTCTCGATTTTTAAATTTTTTCATATTTTATTAATTTAATTGTATTCTTGAATATTGTTTATGACATCTTTATATATTTTATTTGCTTGATTAATTTTTATATACATTAAATTACTAGAGTATTATATGTTTTTCTTATTTTTTAAATACTTAGTAAGCTATGACACTCATTCATTCATAACGAGGCCTTCTTAGAACCTTACTCTCTTTTTTTTTCTTGAACGAGTGTCATGTTTAACAACACACAAGAAGATCAGTCGCCTTTGAGTATCGTTGATTCTTAAAACGATTTAGTCAATTATAAAATGTGGAGAAGCAATGCATATATGTTTGTGCTTTCATGACTCGCTGAACTTGGATTAATTAAACAGCCAAGTATGATTTAAAGTGCCTATTAAATTGGATTAAGTATCTCTGTGGATGTTACACGATGCATTATTAGACTTGCATAATTTGTTTCTGATCATTGAGTACATGTGCTTTTGACCTTTGAAAACAACATGTTTGTAGTTATGTCTCATCCTTCTGTGAATATTTTCCCTTCTTGCAATGGCCATTTGGATTAAGTTTGCATATTCTAATCATTGGCTTCACTTTTAACAACATTTTGGGCAACTATTAAACGATCAAATCAATTCAATCTAAAATTTTTTAATCAATTATTAATTTTTTAGTTTAATTTTTAACTTTTCTAATTGGTTTATTTTAATACCTTTTATTATTAAAAATGAATCGATTAATAATTAATTAGTCAGTTTTTGAAAACTAATAGATTTTAATAAATCAATTAATTTTTATTTAGCAGTCTTCTTTTTCAATTAAACTTTAACTTCTTTGATTGGTAAAGACAGTTTCCTTCTTTAATTTTGTTTCAATTCTTCAAATTTATTTATTTTTAACTAATTTTATAACAGTTTAATACATATTTACTGGTTTAACTTCTAGTTTAATCTTTAAAACATTGACGTTAAGGGCTTTGTTTAGTTTACAGTTAGATTTTGATGTATAGTACTTCAAAATAACAAGAACCCTAGCTATATCAAACTTAATAATTCACCAAGCCTCTCTTTAATCTTGAGCAATAAAAAAAATCCCAGATTGGGAATTGATTAGATTGCATATAATTGATATAGTTTGTCTTTTTTAAATTGATCTTGGGCTTAAAATTTTATTGGGAGTGGTCAATATTGAATGAGATAATGGGTAGATTAAGGAAGGCAAGTTCTTGGCGTGAAGAAGTACAATTGATAGGGGTCGTGTCCTGCACGTAAGAAGCCAGAAGAGACCAACGACCGTAAGAAACTATTATTCAGGCAAGCAAAGAATCTCTTGATCATGGCTTCTTAGTTTCTCTGATAAAACACAGATTTAGCTGTCTAATCTTTATACCAAAGCATTATAGTTATGAGATATGTGTATTTATCATTTTTCTTTGGATAAAAGACACATATCTCTTCTTTGATTCTACTCATTCTAAAATTTGTTTATATTTTTTAAATTACTTAAAAAGAATTTTGCGATATTAAAAATTTTAAAAAGAGGAATTTTTATGCTTATTGTCACATCTGCGTGTGGGTCTACTAGAAACAGTCTTTCTACTATGTAAAAGTAAGGCTGTGTACTATCAGACCTCTCCAAATTCCGTTTTATTACGGGACTTCAGATTGGATATGATGATGACGAAGATTATTAAGTATCTTAGTTTGTTGTTAAAATAACTCAAGAAAACTTTATAGAAAGAGCTAACTTGGACGAGACTGCTTAGCAAAGCGTATGGAAGTGTATTTTAATCCCATAGCAGTATAGTATACTACACTATTACATGCACTTCACAAGTCATCAATAAGACACACCAGAGATAGAGAGACTACCTTGTGAACCACTCAATGACAGTCTAGTAATGTCAATTGTCAGCCCGAATTCAATGAATTTGATTAGAGTTAAACAGATTTTAGGTCGAGTTTGTGTTTTTCTTAAAAATTTAAGTTTCGAACCGACTCGGACTCAGGTTGTCTGACCCCAAACTTGAATGCATAAAATAAAAATGGTGTTATTATTATTTTGGTTGCTTACGAGGTGTTTTAGAACAGTTCCAACTATGGAAAGGCACCTTTAAGCCATCCACACTCAGATTAATCCTCGTTTGAGCCGGGTAGATCCCTTGCGGAGGCAAAGCTCTGGCCTCAAGTTTTAAACAACTGCATTCACGAGGACGGTTCGAACCCGTGACCTCACGTAAGCCAAGAGAGCTCCTTACCAACTCACCTGTATCCTGGGGTTAATAAAAATGGTGTTATTTTGAATATGTTTGTTGCAACTGAGTAAACCCACTCTTGAAGAAGAGAACGTGCATTCTGAGTTCAGTTTGGTATTACGTTATCGTTATGTCTACTTCTACGTAGTAACCAAGGAAAAGATAAGCATAAACTTACCTTAATGTTGAGATGTTTTCATTATCAAGAGTTTTCATAAAGGCACGACTCCTTTTGCCATTGATCGATTGGAGTAGGTTTTGATAATTGAGATAAGCATAAACTTAATTACCTTAATCTT
>JAOSBK010000003.1:35586428-35612663 GCA_027568895.1 Erythroxylum shatona
GTCGAGAAACTAGAAAGATATAATTAAACATTGTGCTAGTTTTTTAAATACATATCCAGGGAATAAGCAAACTAATCCTAGTTGAAACATTCTGTACATGCGCCCCCATTCATGTTTCAAGAGACCTGATCCAGCATATCTAGATCAGGAAATGTCTGGGCTTCAAAAGCAGTAGTGTTCCACAAAGACAACGTTTAGACATATCTGATAAATGTATAATAGAGCTCACATGAACCATTAGTTACCACCCTCCTTTGCTGGATCCATCCTTTGACCAAGAACCTGATGGTGCTTTACCCCACGAGTCGTTTGGCTCGGCATCTGCACTGCCTCCTTTTGAATCCTTCGATTCATTCCATGTTGATGATTGACCTTCACCGTCATCACGAGATTGATTACACATTTTCACTTCATTTCCAGTGGTGGCTGCATCTCCTGAATCTTTCTTCCAGTCTGTCCCCTGGCCAATCCTGGCACTGCTTTGTACATTCTTCCATCCATCATTAGAATCCTTTGGTTCATTGCTTGACTGCTTCCAGGTTGACCACTGACCCTCACCAGTAGAGTCGGATGACTTCCAGTTATTTCCAAAATTAGAAGTGGGTTCAATGCCTGACGAATTTCCCATGGTCCAGCCACCGCCAGTTCCATCATTATCACCAGCCTTTACTGTAACTGACCGGTTCCAACACGAACCACCCTGACTGTTCCAACCACTTCGGTTGCTGGGATCAACACTTGCAGAATTCCAGCTCTTTGATTGCCCGTTATTAACATCTCTTTGGTTCGAACTGCCTCCACAATCTTTATTTTTCCATCCTCCACCACTACTTCCACCATTGTCACCAGCTTCTGCTCTTGCTGACTTATTCCAGCCAGATCCCTGACTGTTCCAGTCAATACTGTGGTTGTGGTCAAGACTTGTAGAATCGCAGCTCTTCCATTGTTCCATATTAACATCTCTTTGGTTTGATCTACCTCCACAATCATCACTTTTCCATCCTTCACAACTATTGCCACTTTTGTCACCAGCATCAGCTCTTGATGAATTATTCCAGCTTGATCCTACATTGCGCCCATCTTTAGCATGATTGCTAGGCTCAGTGCTTCCAGAATTCCAACTCTTCCATTTCCCTTCATTGCCTTCTCTCTGGCCAGAACTGCCTCCAATATCATTCCCTCTCCATTGTTCACTATCATTACTCTTCCAGCCTCCACCACCATCAGCTCTTGATGAATGGTTCCAGCGTGAACCTTCATTGCTCCCATCTTTTGCGTGATTGCTAGGCTCAGTGCTTCCAGAATTCCAACTCTTCCATTTCCCGCCATTACCTTCTCTCTGGCTAGAACTGCCTACAACATCATTCCCTTTCCATCGTCCACCGTCATTACTCTTCCAGCCTCCACCATCATCAGCCCTTGATGGACGGTTCCAGCTTGATCCTTCATTGCTCCCATCTTTAGCACGATTGCTAGGCTCGATGCTTCCAGAACTCCAACTCTTCCATTTCCCTTCATTGCTGTCTTTCTGGCTAGAACCGCCTCCAACATCATTTCCTTTCCATCGTCCACCGTCATTACTCTTCCAGCCTCCACCATTGTTCTTCCAGTCAGAGGCCTGCCCTTCATCAGAATTATTAGTCTCATTGCAGCTGTTACCTTGAACCCACCTTCCACGACCTCTACCACCATATCCTCCACCTCTACCTCCAAATCTTCCACCTTCTGAATTACCTCGTCCTGAAAATCCCCCTCTGTCAGACCTGCCTCTGCCTCCGTAGTCCCCTCTACCTCCATAGTCCCCTCTACCTCCATAGCCTCCTCTGTCCCCTCTGCCTCCAAAACTCCCTCTATTACCTCGACCTCTATATCCTCTGTCCGAATTATCCCTACCTCTTGCAAAGCCACCCTGCCACCTTCCGCCACCTTCCCTGTCATGATAAGTCTTGGCTTGATCTCCATCACTGCTGACTAAAGAAGAATCCTTATTTGTATCACCATGTCCCAATCTCCAACTGTTGCTCTTACCCCAGCTCGAATTTTGGCATGAATTAGATTCAGAATTCCACTGGCACTCTTTTCCCCGGGAAGGATCATAATTTCCACCTGCTTCTGAAGTATCCCCTAAACTGTCATCTGTTGAACCTTGCCTTCTGCTCCAGTTGCTGCCTGCACCCCAGCCTCCAGTTGTTTCTTCATTTCGGTCAGATTTGTTGTTCCATTTGGAGTTCCAACCATCTTCTCCACCTTTATCAAGAATTTTGGGTTTACCCCAACCACCTGACTTGTCATTTCCCCAACCAGATGGATTTCCTGATGATTCTCCATCAGCTTTCACATGCTTTTCTTTATCCTCATTATTCCAACCAGCAGACTGACCCACGTTAAAGGTCCTTTCTTGGCCAACCTGACTTCCACCTCCCCAACCACCTACTCCCCTGTTTTCATCAGATCCAGAATCTCTGTCTTGGTTATTCCAGGCAGAGCCTCCCTCTTGCTTACCCCTAGAAGATCCTCCTTTTCCTTCCCAGGAGGGCTCCGTCTCTTTTTTACCCCAAGATTTACCATCAGCATCAAAGGGCTTTGAATTATTCCAACTATCAGTCCTGTTCTGCCTACTAAATCCACTAGAATTCCAGTCCTTACCATCTTCACAGGACCCCTTTACGTTATCCCAATTTGGAGATCGACGTAAAGCATCACCCAAATCCTGCATCTGTTTTCCACCAGCAGAACTAGGACTTTTCCATTCTGCTTTATTTCCACTTGAACTATCTCCACTTCCCCATTTTCTGGCAGCTTTAGACCAAGAATCTTCTGTAACAGCACCCTTGTCTTGGACTTCTGCAGCTTTTCCCCAAGCGCCTTGATCTGCTGGCTTCTGTTGATTCCATTCAATACCTTTGTTATTCCAGGAGTCTTCACCAGCAGTGGAGCCCTTATTCTTCTCAGATGATGCAGCTTCAGCTACACTTGTACCCTTGCCCCATGCGTTGGGCTTCTCAGGAGCCACATTATCCCAACTGTTGGTTGTGTTTTTAGTAATGTCCATTTCCTTGTCCCAAGCAGTTGAACTAGCACCTTTGAGTTTTGTTTGACCCCAGCTGCCACCAGAATCTCTGGTAGAGCCAGCCAAATCTTCACTTTGCAAAACTGCTTTACCCCATCCATCTGAAGAAATGCCAGAACCAGCATTAGTAACAGCCTTGTTCCATGAGTCTTCCTTCCCACCCCAACCATCAACTTCACTGCCAACAGCTTTACTAGCTGCTGCAGTTGCATCCCAAGACGAATTCTGATTTAAAGTCCCATTCCTTTCCCAAGCAGTATCTTCTGTTAAAAAAATAGATAAACATTGGAATCATAACATCGGAAGGAAGGTTTTTGGCAGCTAAAAACCAACTTAGATACCTGCTCTTAGGCCATCAACAGTTGGACGTGATTGATTTGCAGTATCAGATTCGACCTACAGAAATTTGGGAATTCAGAAGCTGTTTCCTATGCATTTAAGCCAAAATGAGGCAAAGAGGAAGCATGCTTAAAGAAAGTCTCGAAATCAACCTTGAATCCTGATGCCGAAAAGCTTGACCAAGAGTTCCTGCAACAAAATCACACTTATTAAATTAGTATTAGACGTTATGTTAATAAAAGACAATGAAAACAGAAGGCCAAAAGAAAAACCACCTAAAGAATTTTTAATCATTCACATGCATAAATAGGAACTGTGATTGAGCTATTAACCAAACAATGTACTAGCAAACCAAGAAATTAGTAGTCAAAGTCTATTTCTTTTGTTTCATTTGTCAAAGATTATTTCTACAGCAACATAGGTTGTACAGTATTCATCTTCCCTCCATTTTATTTTAACTCAGTTCTCTTTGGACACAACATAAATACTGAACAAAATTCAAATAACTAACGAGATCATATTCTCAAAAGCATTCATTCTAAACTCTCCTAAATAAGCATTCCTCATCACATAACATGTTGGAGAAGTGTAAGAAATTCCTGAATTAACTTGTTTTTTCAATGACAAGATATGTAATCTCTTTTTTTTGAGAAATTAAAATTTTTGATCAATAAGTGGATGTGAAATTACAACCTGCCCACCACTAATATACCCTTTCAAACAGACAAAAATACACGAATACATACCTAACTTCAGATGACCCATATTATCTGCCAATTACTAATACCCTTTCAAACAGATAAAGATACAATTAGGGCATAAAACCCATATTATCGAGGAAGCTACCAGAAGCTCCTCTCTGGTTCCTTTCTTCTCAATCTTCAGATGACATGCAATCGCTTACTATTGCAGAAGTTGATAAAGTAATCAACACATACAATAAATAAATATGTATATAAAACATGGCAATAAGCACAAATATTCTGCAAATTCAACCATTATTCTCCAGTCAATAGCGCTATCACAAATTAATCCTTTTAATACAAAAGTACTTGGCATGCCATTCACAGAAAAATACATCTAAAGCACTCAAATCACTTAGCTCCCCTGGAAAATTATCCACCCATATGGTATGTGAATTGAATTGAGAGCTATCTTTTGCCAGTTAAAATGCAATCTTTTTCCCAAGCCTCTTTTACATGTCTAAACTGCGAATATTTCCAAAAGAAATACCTTTCAGCAGAGATGCCTCCAGAATTCCAATGATTGCCGTCAGTTGAAGTTCCTGCCCCATCCATCCATCCTTCAACAAGACAAGAGATTAAGCACAAAGTGTTTCAATTTCCATAATTTGGACTGAAAGAAATCAATTATAATATTTGTATGGTAGAAGGCACATTCATTAGACAAAGAAGTTAATGAAAGCACAGCAGTCCATACAGACTTCATTGAAGAGCCAATTTACTACATGTATGTTTCAGTAAATATTTGCATGTTATGAGGATGCTTAAACACCCACCTGTAGAAGCCCCCTCAGTCCCGGTTACATCAAATGGTTTGAAAGAACTGGACCCTGACTCTTCACTTTGAGATGAAAAGACATACCACATGAAAGCATCAGTTAATAAAATATGTGAAAAGAACTAAACAGCAAACAGAGAAAATGAGTCATACAATACTTACTTCAAAGGCATGCCAGAAGTCTTTGCACGAAGCTCAGAAAGATGTTCACACTTAACTGCGGGAACATCAATACCAATTGTATAAAGCTGACATACTCATTATCATTAAACAAAAGAACGCAATCCATCAACAAACCTGTAAGAACTTTCTGTTTAGAATCCAGCTTCACGGTGACATCAGAACGCCGCACAGCCAAAACACGACATATGTACCCCTTCAAAGGTCCAACTCTAATCCTCAATGTTTGACCAATGGAGAATATCCCGTCCTTGTCCCCAGTGTTGACTGCCATAAAATAACAAACCTACTGAAAGGAATGCAAGAAGAATCCAAGATGAAAGCATGGAGAAATTTAAGCATTTTTGGGCATACAGTCACTTTTAGTATCTCTAGCTTGCCATGTCCTTTTAGGAGATAGAGGGGATTTGGGAGAGGATGAAAACTCTTCAAAACTTGCAAAGCCTGATTCAGCACCCTGAGAACATGGATAAAACATCATTCAGAATATCAAACCACAAATAAAGGGAAAAGAGAAGCACAGAAATATATTAAGCTTTCTCATGTACCTTTTCACCAAATGTATCAAAAGGAAGTTTGATTTTCTCACACATTTGAGCTTTAGAGCAGAAATAACCACCGTTCTCAGTTTCATTCTCATCATATACGAAAATAGTTCCTCTGTAGATTTGCTTAACAATTCCTTGCCTATCCTGTAATGTGGAAGTTGCTTTTGCTATATCCTTTACATTCACAACTATTTCACATTTAGCAAAGAAAGAAGGTGGAATCAGCAACATACCTTCAATGAACCTTCCAAAACCTTGACAGTGTCATTGATAGATACGGTTTTCCTGTGATGGTCTAAAGCAGTAAATTTCATATCAGAAGGACCAATTTTAAGTTCTTTCTGACTAAGAGTCACAGTAACAGGTGCTTCTGTTCCCTCTTTTAGAATCTAGGACATAAAGAACAGACACCACCAGAAGAGTCAGAAGATTCCAATAACCCATAATAAAACCAGTTGACAGCTAGAGCAAATATAGATTTCTCACCTTGTAAGAGTCATCCTTCTCCATGCTTACAATGAGACCATAATCCTTGCGGCTGCAGTTGAGATTACATAAGGCAAGGATATCAATATGCACAATAATAGGGCAAAGGATTATCACCTAGTAGAGAACTTACCCAAAGCACACAAGATCAAAAAGTTCAAATTTTAAGCCAGAACTTGAACTCTCTCCCTTCTCACCGCATTTTTCATTTGTAATTATCTTTTTCTTTTTTGACCCACCATAAAGTTGTGTAAGCCACTCCAGGTTATCAGATTCATTATTTTCCAAAGGCTTGAACTTCATCAGCTCATCTTCTGAAGGCATAACACCCCAGCAGCTCAAGGAATCTAACGATACTTTTTTATATAGAAATCCATCCTTAAGCATCAGACCATCAAGAACCTCAAAAACCATCCCTGTATCACGATCACGTCTGATTTGAATAAGAGGCCGAAACTCCCTTCAAAAAGAAAAAAAATACAATGTGTGTCACATGCAATAACATTTGAGAAAACTAACTATAAAATGAAGGATTTTCACATTACCCTAGTTCACTTGAGCTAATCAATCTTGGAGCAGGTGAAGCAGTGTTCTTCAGAGCAACTCCCCCACCCTGTAAAGATGAAATATAAATTATTCAAGAGACTCCATAGAAGAACCATTTGCAAAGTCAATTTCTTGGAGGAAGCAATATCAAAAGGAAATAAAAAAAGGTTTAAGAGATTTCCTAAACAAACCTTCACTAGCTATGAAGAATTACTGAGCTGTGAAGTATTAGGTTTCAATAAAGTGGCAGAATACAAAAAGGACACCAAAATTCCAGAAGAATATAATAATGCACAACATATATAAAGCTAACTCTTTATGAATTATATCTTTTCACCAGATATGGAAAAAGAAAGTTAAACACCCTACTACATGATAAACCAAAGTCAAATCACCACAAGACCCACAAAACAATCTGAAAGAGCAACATTAATTTTTACCCCAGGCCACTAAACTAAGATAAGCCAAGCTAGATTCAAAGGGATTGGATGCATCAATCTACATGCATTATTGAGCAATACTGAAAGCAATTTCTCTTTCGATGCATGTCTCCATCAATATTTGGAAAAGCACATATTGCTATCCTAAGAACATATTCTCCATGAATATATGAGAAGTCCCAAAACTTCTGCACATAAAACCTCATCAGTTTTCTGCTAAATGAAGATACTTGGATAAATTTTCATTTTAAACCCTTCTGAACGTATAATGAAATCAACAAACCAGGGGGAACTTTCTGATTGCATTGAAGCAGATTTCATGCAGATGTGATAGAAGTAAGCATAAGATCCTAGTCAGTACATTTTTGTCATGGATCTATTTTCACTTGCACTAAAACCTCTAATCACTAGGAAAGTGCAATGTAGAGAAGAATCAACCAATCTATAACATGAAACGTGAATAAATAAAAAATCAGCACAAAACATTTTAATTTTTAAATACGACAAAAACATCAACTCAATCCAGATTACAACACTAAATCAGATTACTCGGTGGGACACCATGCAAAAGACTGGTTAACCCCCATGAAAAGTCATTTCAAATGACATGAAGGACTGATTCAAGAACTTGAAAAGAGGCACACTATAGATTAGAGAGCTTGGACCCTGCACAGAATCGGGATCTGCAACTTTTTAGTGTTCAGGAACAGATGCTTACAAATTTTTGTGCCAATGCTTGTAGATCAATTCTTGGAATAAGCTTCACAGTTGCTCTTTTCCGTGTGTTAATAGAAACAATCTACAACAGAAAATTGAAGAAATCATTTAGAACTTCTAAAAAAATCCCAGCCAATTGAGCAGGCTCTGGTACCTGTCCCAGGTCCCCCTTATATTTCCCATTCTTCACACGGACCCATGTGCCCACTTCAACTTCGTTATGTTTGGGTTGGACAGAGAGCAGATGACAAACTTCATTTTTTGGAAGAGGTGCCAACCTGGTATAGTATATGCTAGATAGACCTTTGCACGCCTGAATTTAAAGCGTTTGGAAAAACCATTGAAATGTCAGTGCTACAAGCTACAAATCATCCATAAGAAGAAATATCCAAACCACTATTCAGCGCAACTGGGCATTGGACAAATGAAGTATCACTGGAAATTTTTAAAAAAAAAGTTTAGTTTTTTCACACAGTTCAGATGACAAGTTACCTCAAGAACATCACATTCCTTGTTAGCCTCTATGTAAATAAAACCCTTTACATGATCGACAGAGAATGCAGAAATTATGTGTAATTTGTTTCCCAGAGATTTCAGATCCACAAACTTCTGCATAAGGCAGAAAGCTGAATGCCTCTCACGTCCAACCTATCATCGAGGAGTTTCAGAGAGAAAAAAAAGAGAGCAAGGAAATTCACGTGAAGGACATAATATCACAAAATTAATTACAAGTAATAAACAAGATACCATGCACTTGACTTTCCAGATAATTGGTTCGTTAACAGAAGGCAGAATCAAATTTCTGTCAATCGATCTTTTATTGTCATAACCATCTTCCTCATACGTAACAAATGCAGAATCAGCCCTATAGCGTTCTTCCATCATCTTATCAAATTCTTCATCTATATCTTCCTCTTTGGGAACAAAAGGGAGTTTCAGCACTTTAGCAGGGTCTTTCATGACCTTCAGCTCTGTTTCAAAATCTTCTTCCACAGAATCTGTTTACAAAGATGCAAAATGAATGTGGATTTTCTAATTCCATGGCAAGTATAGCATGCAATTCACCAGCACAAAGCATATGCCTAAATGCCAACTTACTCAAAATCCCCATATTAATAATATCAGAAAAAAAAACTCATTAAAAACCCAGATTCAAACCAATGGAGTTTACTCCAAATGACACTCAAGAAGCTCAATCACAAGCCATGAATCATGTAAAGTGTTCACAAAGTGAAAATTTGAATCAATGTGCAAAACGTATTCACATAATAGCTCTAGTCAAGGCCCCTCAAATTTAACCCCAAAAATTGACTAACAACTCCGAATAACCCAAGCTCTCACCCAAATTCCCCAAAAAAAAAACAGTCTTCCATTGACCACAAAACCCACGTTTAAAAATGTTAAGCAAATATACACAACTACACTTCCAATCAAACCCCTAAAAACCACATTCAAAACAAAAACACTCAAAAACTGCCAAACTCAAACGATAACGCAAAATGCACAGCCAAAAATCGAAAAGGAAGTCGCGTCAAAACGCTGATTATATCAAATGATCGTCACCGAAATCACTGAAATCGCTGTCGCTCTCATCAGCTTGAGCTTCATCCTCAAAGAACTGAAGGACCTCGCGGTTCTTTCTCTTGCGGCCACCGTTCGACTTGCCGTCGTCTCCACCGCCGAAGCGGCTCCTCTTGTCGGAGGAGACCTCCTTGCCCTTGCCTTTGTACGACATTTAGTAGTCGGAGTCCGAGAACGATCGTCGCTCAATGATGTCACATACATGCAAAATACTCGCACTGAGAGAGGGAGAGAGGAGTGAGGGAGAGAGGCATCTTTGGCTTTTGGTGTTTGGATTTGGAGTCCTTTCAGATGTGTGTGAGATTCCTTGAGAACTTGTAGAAGTAGAATGGAGAATCCGTATAAATATATTCATTTTCTTTTATTTAAATTTTAATTATAATTGATATTTTAATTTAAATAGAGCCAAATTAAACAAATTTTATATTAAATTTGACCTTAATTAATAAACAATTATATTTTAATCAAATTTTAAATTAAAAAACTTTAAAAAATCAAAAACTCGAAAAAATCTAATTCTTTTCCGCATAATACTAATTTTGGTATTAAATAAATTATATATTAAATTTGAGTTTATATTTATAAAAATTTTATATTTAAAATATAAAATTGACTATAAAAATCCTCAACTAAAACCCAAAAAAATCATCCAAAAACATGGCTAACCAAAAGCATGATAAGAAAATTATTATCGAAGATTTAGCTAAAAACAGTCTCTCAATTAATTAAAGATAAGATTATGTATTACTAGATCTCTTAAGATCTTACAAGAATGAAAATAAAAAGTAAAAGTTGAAACAAGAATAAAATTGCTTATTACGCGTGATAGTATCTTATTTATCAAAATTAATAATTTTGCTAATATTTGGTCATCATCATCATCATATTCAATCCGAAGTTCCGCAGTATAATATAATCTGGAAATGTCTTATAGTACGTAGTCTTATCTCTACATAGTAAAAAGGTTGTTTGCAGTAGATCCAAGTGCAGATGTGACGAAAAAATAATAATACATATTTAAAAAGTAAATAAGTAAAAATGGCATGCAAAATATTTAAATAAATAAAATTACAATATATACATAAGGATAACAATAATAATAATAATAATAATAATAATAATAATAATGATAATGATAATAAAACTACTACCAATAATAAACTCAATAAAAGGAGGATAATAATAATAATAATAATAATAATGATAATAATAATAATAATGTCAACCGAAGGATGAAAGAATGCCAATAAAGACAGAGAACAACACAGAAAAACTTACTTATTGTTAACTCGATAAAAGTTATCTTAAGAATCAACCATTTTCAACGAATAAAGTAAAACTCTGTTAATATTTGGTATATACAATTAAAAATAATAATGAGAAATTTTTTACTCATATTTAATTATTGTATGATTTTAATTTGTAAATTATTAATTAAAATATTATATATTTTATAAATAATCATTAAAATTTTTAATAATTTATAAATTTTTTAATTTTTATATAATAATAAATAATATTTATTAAAAAATAAAAATATCAATGAAACAAAAATAAAATAATTATTAAATTTTAATATAAAAATCCTAGCAGATAATTTTAATAATATTATTATCATAAGAATCAAGACAAACAATATCTTACTCCATAGTCCATTCTACCTTATGGCCAAAAACCAAATCACTAAAATTAGTCACCTCTTTATTATTAATTACCAAACCGGACCTAAACTACTTTAAATTTAAGCTCAAACCTGACCCAAAGGGCCAACACAATTAGACCCAAATCTCATGACCCAAACCCTAACCTAATAGCTCAAAATCTAATCAAGCCTCAATAAAACCGAGATTAATTTATTAGTTTTAAAATAAAAAATTTAAAAACATTAAACAAACGTGTTTAAACTTTAGACCAAGCCGGCCCGGGTTGAAACTTGAAACAGCCCGAAGTTTTAAATAATAAAAAAAACTAAACCCAATGAATTCAAAATAAACCCACTAATTCGAACTGGACCAAAATAGGCCAGACTGAACCAAAGTTGCCATCGCTGCTCGTCGTATTATCTTCCACATGTCCAGGATTCTGTTCAATTTTATGATATCTTATTCTGTTCCATAAATCTCAGTCATTTATTTATGTAAGTTTCGCATTTATTTATACAAACCCACACAAAACTCACATAAATAAATAACTAAAATTCATGAAACAGAATAAGATATCATAAAATTGTACGGAAGATCCTATCTCTCCTTTTTAACGCAAACTTGACTCTTTGGTCGAAAAGAATACGATTCTCTTGAATCTAACCAAGCATGGAAACTTGTTCGTGCACATAGCTCATACTCTTCCTTACTGTTCCATTGCAAGTAGAGTGGATCCTACATTGATTTACTGCAATTTGCTTACTGAGTTGTTGAATTTATAATTATCCCTAAAGAAGAGGACATGCATCAATGAAAAAAAAACTCAGGTAAAAGCCAAGTCAAATTATCCATACCGACTGCCCCATCTCAGGTTTAGTTTCATTGATCAAAAGATGAAAATTAATAAATACTGGGACTAGGAGAAGGGAAGGGGGGGAGAAAACCTGCATAATCCTACTACATATGCGGAGTCCAAACCAAGTAACTACTGGGGCATCCAACTACAATATCCTTGATATTGATCAACAATCTGGCAATCAGTAACGATCAAATGAGGACTGGTGCCCTCCTCGACTGGGGCGATCATAAGGACCTGGCCTACTCCGGTAGTTCCTATCATGACGTACTGGAGGTCCTCCAGCTCCGTA
Source organism: Erythroxylum shatona (assembly GCA_027568895.1). Lineage (NCBI taxonomy): Eukaryota > Viridiplantae > Streptophyta > Magnoliopsida > Malpighiales > Erythroxylaceae > Erythroxylum > Erythroxylum shatona. The sequence continues at coordinate 35,598,648 of JAOSBK010000003.1, forward strand.
CCTATCAATACCCCCTCCTCGCGGACCACCCTCCCTAGTATAGCCTCTGTCTTTGCCATAACCAGTTTGGGCATAATAATCTGAACCACCATACCTATCGCCAGCAAAGCGATCTCCAGCAGGAGGATACCTGCATAATCCTATAAATTAAGTACCACTGAACTTGTGATTGAAAACAACTTGGCATATATGATTTGAAGGTGAATATACAATGAAGATGCATTTAGATGGTTCTTCTGCAATAGAGAGTTCTCATGGCCACGATACCAGATCAAATATCAATATGAGTTTGATATTACCCACCCAAGTCCAAACTGCAAACTAACTGAAGCCCAGGAAAAGCAGAGAAGAGGATTAACATGCAATTTTACCTACAGTAAGAATGAAGTATAATGCTACTTTACCATAAATACCTGTCATTGACATAGCGATCACGACTCCCATATTTATCTCTACTGTCAAAACGATCTCTATCACCAAATCGTCCTCCATCATAACGATCATCCATGTATCGATCACGTTCCCCTCCAAAGCGATCCCCACGGGTACCAGCACCTCCATACCTTGAACGTGAAGAGACTGAACCAACACCTCCACCGCCGCCACCAGCTGAAGGACAGTCTCGAGCCCAATGGCCCAGGCGCCCACATTTGAAGCACTCATCTTGTCCACCAGATCTGTCTCCTCCCCCATAGCTTCCCCTTCCACTAGATGAGTAGCCTCCCCTGTAACCATGATCTAAATCATCTCCTCCCATTTTAGGTTGGGCCTTATTCACAGAGATGATACGGTCACCAAATTCCCTTCCATGCATCTCCCTAATGGCATCATCCATGGCCCGGCGATCTGAAAATGTTATAAACCCAAATCCGCGTGGACGCAGGGTATCCCTTTCCAGCATGACCTGTAGAAAAACCAAACTGTAAGTCTGTATGACAAGTGTAAATATGAGGGTTGCCAAAATAGTATAAAATGCATGAAAGGAACAGGAGATGAGGTAAATATATCTAATCAATAAAAATTTTGTAAGGCAAACGTCCATGGATAATGCAATATAAAACAAAAATAAATGTCGGTCAAATTTAATTTCTAAAATGAAACAGAAAATATGAGCAGAAAATCGCAAACTTGTAAAAAACTGACAAAACAACAGCCAGCATTATGTCAAAGCATGTGCAAATATTCCTCTCAACATAATCACATCAAAACAATACATGATAATTCCTACCAACAAAATCAAATCTATCAATGAGATCTTCCATATTAGAGAACATGTCTGGAAAAGCAATGAAATAGATGAAGAGCATCTCATCCACAAGAGAAAATTTAATACATAGATGTCTATTCAATGACAAAGGGAACTGAAAGCTAAATACAGCATGCATTTTTGTCTCAAAAGGTGGTAAGCAACAGTTGACACCTGACAGCAACTGAAAAGAATACTCAGAGGATGATAAGAAATTATCATGACTGTGCAATTGCATATCTGTTTAAAACCACAGGGAAAGATGAAGAAATTCACTACAGATTGTAAGTCACAGATACAACAGATAAGGAAGGACTATTGAGGATGTAGTTCTACAAATGCAGTCTACTACTAAGAGAAGGATGCGAACACAAAATGTAATAACCTACCAACATTCTCTCATAAATATAACCAGGAAGTAGCAACAAGAATCACAAGTTAGCCACTTACTTTCATCTATAATTTTCAAAATGGTAAGGCATCCCAATGTGTTTGACTTAGCTAACTTTTCCCAAAAGAACTTGAATTGTCTGCACTACTGCATCTCATAACTAGCAAAGTAGGCTTTCATCTCTACTCCTTCCTTGAAACTGACTTACTAGATCCACAATAACCAGTCCACTAACAATCATTTCAACGAATCAAATCTGCTTGCAGCTTTATAACAACCACCCCCCTGAACTAATCATCACTCTTTCTCTCCCTAATTAAAAAGACATCCATCAAACTTCAGCAGTAGTCACCTCAACTGATAAGTCATCTCTCAAGTACGTCAAGTCAAGCAGTCACAAGTTCTGACCATCCATAATCAATCATATCTTGATGCACTTCTTCTTTAGCTAATAAACAGGTGTCTTTATATAATTTGTTCAATCTGGGACTGTACATAAAATATTTCCATTATCTTGTTACTGTTTAAGTGCCAAATCATTCATCTGGCAGGCTGACAAATAACTAACAATGCAGCTAAATAAACAACTAATTCTGTGCACATATGTCTCACCAGATCAAGACAGGGAGCAGTTGCTAGAGAACCTTCCCCAACTGATTAACTATTAGCACATCAACAATAAACAATATGCCAAGACAGAAAAGAGTTCCAAAAACAAATATACGAACTGCAGTTTTAATTAGAACAAAGTTTCTGGTAGCAAAAACAATATCCATTTTCTCAGTTCTGGGAGTATTTCTGTTCTTAACTAATGGAACAACTGCTGGTAAACCACACGGCAAGCAATTCTGTATTGTTAAGATAGACTAGTATTCATCCTCTGCCACACAGAGCATGACTTAGGAACATCGAACAACAATGGCCAACTGGACCTTGCAACAGATGGAACTACAAGAAGGATTACAAGGATAGTTAATCAGGAATTAGACACCCTTTATGTGCCAAACGTAGGACTGAGGAATTATTGAGCATTGTTTAGAGCTTCCAACATCTGAAGCGACATTTTAACTTATCCAGGCCATCCAGCCAATGCACTTGGATATAATCTTGTTTAGAATGGAAGTAAGCGAGGCTAAAGCAGTAGAAGGACAAGAACAATGTACACGAATGTCAAGTAGGAGCCCAGTACACAATGATTTACTGCATTAGTATGAAGGCAATCCCGCTTCCAGTAACCTGAAGACAACTGTTACAGTCTCCGGCAAGATAAAAGACTACATACAACTATCTGATTCTTTTCTGAGCTTGCAACAATCAGGAACAAGATCACATCCAAACAAGAACTTATGCAAGTATGTGCTTATGATCTGTAGTAAAGAAATACAGTGTTGCAGGCATGGCATTCTGATGATTATTTGGAAGAAAGATCAATAACAGAAAGCAACAAGTGATGCAGCAGTCGTAGAGATACACAGCTTAAGAGGTTGACAATTTCAAAAAAACCAGAAAATCGACAAGATACTTGGAAGGAATTACACCAGCACAAGCCTCAAAAGATACATATCCAAGAGAATACCAAACGTCCCTGGTCCAAATAGCAAAAAGTTCTTGGAAAGGCCAGTTTAACAAACAAGCTTTCCTTCACGAGGGTTCAAGTGATTTTCAAATGCTATTCGAATTTCTGATGCCAAAGAATCATCAATTTGACTGCCTGTACTTCATCCATCAATCCCGAGGGACAGAAGCAGGAAAAACAGTAAAGTTCTTAAATCATGCCGAAAACAAGACGTTTCAAACAGTTCTGATCCACTCGTTTTTCCCAATTCCAATCTAAGAGTTCAATTCTCTTTCAACTCCAATCACAGTGCCTTTTATCAAACCACCATTCTCTCAAATATCAAACATGAAAAAAGCCCCAAGACTGAACCTCAACTGCTCTCTTTGAATCCCACTCCACAACTTGAGAGACTGCCCACGCTTCAAATATGAAAATTAACCATCTTACTTAACAAATTCCCTTCTTCAGCAACTTGACTGAACCACTCTGGACAAAAGCATCTCTAGCATCTAACATCTCAAAGAACAAGTTTAGCAAACCAGAGAAACAAAATAGAGAACAAACATAATTAAGAATACACCCATATGATCTTTCTTTCTTTTCTTTTTGGAAAAGGAATATTATCCTCATAGAAACATGCTTAAAATTATTACTTACCTGTATTTCAACATCAAACAATAAACAAACACGTAAACACTCAAATTTAAGAAAATAGAACAAATTTATTGAAAACAGTTGAAAATTCAGAAGAGCTCCACTAGTTCTTTTTTCCAAGATAATGAATTACTCGCTTCTCTAAATCTCCCTGAAAGACGCAAAATACAAAATTATGCACCGAATATTTTTCAAAATCTCCCTGAAAACCGCAAAATACAAAACTATACACCGAATATTTTTTTAAAAACGAGGATTATATACTTGTTTCTCGAAAATAAGCACTTAATTGAAGACCATATGTTGCAATGATCTTCTTATTCATCTTCTTGTTTAGAAAAATTCTCTCTCCAAACAGGAAATTGGAAACGAACAAAAAAGGGAATACCTGACTCTCAACGATTTTGCCGAACCGGCTAAACGCGCTCTCGAGCTGTCGTTCGGTGACGTCCCAAGACAGCCCACCAACGAATATTCGATTCTCCTCCTTCCCGGCCATGTCTCTCTCACATAAAAAGCTCACTCACTTAACTGCTCCGAGAAGACAAGTGTGAGTTTTTTAACACAAACACCAGACAAAACTTGAAGACACCAGAGGAAAAGGAAGCCAATATTACCTGGAACTCGACTGTGTGGTGAATTTCGAAACCCTAGCGAACAGATTTTAGGGACGTTTTCACAGTAGGTTTGCTTTTCTACTTCGTCTTATGCTTCGGACCGGATTATGGATAAAAGGGCCCTACAGAGTGTTAGGCCCAGATTGCTTTGGGGCCTTTTATTTGATAAAGTGTTATATATCTTCAAATTTAACAAAAATATTAAATAACAATTAGAATTAAATATTTGGGATCATGTCATTTGATTATTTATTTTAAAAACAATTATTTTAATAGGATTATGTGATTATTACACTGTTTCATTCATCATATTTAATGAATTCTTTATTTATTTATATTTAAAACTGATATAATATTGATATTCTTAAGTAAATAAGTTTTGCCTTCTTAAATTATGAGTAAAAAGATAATATGATATATCGTAATTATGTTTTAATTTTAATTTTTAATTTAATTATAAAAAAGATCCTAAAGCTACTCAATTTTACAATATTAGCCCAGCTTTAAAAAGTAACATGATATAATTTTTAATATTTAGCAAAAAAGAACTCAATATTAAATTCTCCATTAATGCAAACAATATGACAAATCATATTAAATTAATAGTTTTGTTAATCATAAATTGTATTTGTAACATATATGAATTTTATTATATAATAATTAAAAATAGCAAAAATTTTAAAGTAATTATGAAGTACTCTATGACTATTTCAATTTTTGTTTTTAATTTATTAAATAATAAATTCATATATGGTACAAATTCTTGACAATCATGTCACAAAAATATTAATATGACATAACTCATCACATCATTCATATTAACAGAAAATTTAACATCAAATTATTTTTATTAAAATTTGATATTTTGAGAGTTTTAATACTACATTTTAAACTTCGGATTAGTATTGCGAAATTGAGTTAAGTTTAGAATTTTTTATAATTAATCCTCAAATTTATGAAAATATTTATAAACTAAAAAAATTTGCAACAGTTTATTAATTTTCCAAAAACAAAATTGCAACAATTTGCTTGAAATTAAGGAAATTACACTATACTTGTTAATAATATATAGGACTGTACAGGAAATGATTAACACATGTAATAGTAACATAGCCCACCAAACCAGAAACTGAATGAGTTAACCAATGGGAATGTGAATGAGGTCAATATTATTCAGGAAGAAGGGGCAGCCTGGAAAAGCTGGTACCTACTCCATTGCTAAGTGAGCCTGAGGTTAGGGTTATAGTTGAATGAGTAGATTTTGGAGGCTTTGAAGATGTCTTCTTATTTGTTCTCTGGGGAAGAATCTGCAACCTGGGATTGAGCTCTGTACCTGAATTTTCAGCTGCCAGCTGATAGCTTTCTACCAGCTCTAGCTGCCGGGCTATTATTTCCGACCGTCTTGGAAGAAGCTCCACCGGTTCGCCACCTGGGATTACTATGTATTCGATGGCAAGTCGAACTTCCTATAAATAGAAAATGTAGAGATTGTTATGGAACAATACTAGTGCAAGTTTGAGAATACAAAGTCTGGAATGGCAATAATCTTGATGCATATGCTCTTCCTGAAATCATAGTCATCTTCACAACAACTTATTTCGATCAAGTCGTATATGAAATTTGAGCAAATACTGATTAAAGACAAACTAATCTATAAAAAAAAAGGATGAATTTGCACCTCCAAGGCATCGATTTCTTCTAAGGTGGGTTTTCGTGTTGGAGCATCATCTTGAATTTCAATGTCAAAGGAGCTTTTGCTTGGCTCTTTTGCTGTTGGACCAAATGATTCGATTCTAAGAATCATACGAAGAGCCTTGACCATTTGTGCCATGGTATTTGACTGCAAAAGTAAACATACAAAAGGTCTGGTTATTCAGCAAGGATGTCATGCATCATCCTTCTAATTGGCGCTCGTTCCCATGCCATTTGTTAAAGCTCGATGAAAACCATGTTCATGTCACATAACTTTTACAATCGAGAACAAAGAATACCTTGATAACAAATATTGGTAACTGGTGGTATTTAGCTACTCCACGGATGCACGGATTCTGCTTCAATTCCGAACCGGACGCTAGAATTGCATCTGCTGTTCCTATGTCATTGGTTACATTTATTTCATCCTCAAGCCCCATTACCATGGCCACTTGTAACAGATCAGCTTCAAGTATCTAAAACACAATGAATTTAAGATAATGATGTCAATCTCAATCACCAGGAGCACCTAATTATTGTGAAAGAACCTCCACAGCGTCCATGTCTTAACGATATTAAAGTGGAAAGCTGCCTAAGTTAAAAGCTTCAACTGATGTTACCTTGTAAGTATAGACTTGTATTGGAGAATTCCTCTTTCTCGTGGTGACACTTGTTCTCTGTTTCTTCAAGTGGCTTGGAAGATGATCTTCATCTTCACCAACAGACTCTATGGCATTGCCTTTGATATCAGTAAAAGCAGTTGGCTGAGGTACTTCTGTGGGATTCTTTTCAAATACTGAAGTCGAATTCAACAAATCTTTGACTTCACTGTCCATTTGACGGATTTCAAATAAAGGAGTTGTACCTATCACCCAGAATTGATTTCAATAAGGACAAGTTGCACGAGGATTCAATCGGAAAAGAATGGAGATATTCTGCATCCAGAAAACATGAACAGTATACCTGCCAGTAAAGCATCTACAGTTGCATCTAATCTGTGATGAACACGGTATTCAGTCCTTGATATCATCTCAACTGCACATGTAAACGTTGGAGGTCCTTTTCTCTCAAGAATGGTTTTCTGCACTTTCCTTTTCCTCGCCACTTCATCACCAAGAGTCACACTCTGTGTTATCAAATGATTGTCAAATTTTGTATTTGTCAGAAAGTGATGAGCTAGTCATGCAATTCCAAATCTCTTTGCAAGTCTGACAAAAATACTGATACATGAAACATACCCATTTGTAAATGCAGATTTATGGGAAATTAGATAAAAATAAAATTGGAGGGAGTTTCTTTGCACCTCTATGCCACCAACAAGAATCTGCAAAGAAGGGTTCTTTATTATGTTCTCTATGGTCATTCCATGGGCTGTCCCAACAAGCTGAACTCCACGTTGAGCGATAGTGCTGGCAGCTAAGGCTTCAAGCTCTGTTCCAATCTCATCAATTATTATAGTCTGAGGCATATGATTTTCAACTGCTTCAATCATGACCTTCAAAAGAAGTTATCAAGAGAAATGCAAAGTTCATATCCAATCATTTACCCAATATAGCACAAATCAGAGGCAAGATCAGAACGGATACACACATTATGCTGCATATTAACATTTGGAACCTGCATCCTTCTTGCACGCCCAATCCCTGCATGAGGAACATCTCCATCTCCCCCAATTTCATTAGAGGTATCTACAATGACAACACGTTTTCCCTGGTCATCGGCCAACATTCTTGCTATTTCTCTAAGCATACAGATAGGAGGGGGAGAAAAGGTCAGAAAGATTTACTAGCACAATGTAACATAATAATTGCTAGACATGCCAATTTCGACAACCAAATCAAAGGATATCACAAAATGATGCATAACATGGATATTCTAGGAGGGTATACAGAGTTGAATAATTAGAGCACCCTCCAGGGCATGCAGTTCGATGGCCATGAACAAACCACAAACAAAAGGATCAATGTACATACACCAGCCTGAGATCGATGAATGCAAACGTAGGAGAAATAAGTTAAACTTCCAAAGTGGATTCTTCAGTCAGTTGCTCATTTCACAGACATAAGACAAGAACAGTACCTGATCAAGGTTGTTTTACCCACTCCTGGACGACCTATGACCAAAATGGAGCCCCCACCCTCAACCAAGTCACGTATGATTTCAGCACTTCCAGATACAGCTCGTCCAACCCGACAAGTTAGCCCAATAATTTGCTTTTTACGGTTGCGTATTGCACTTATACGGTGCAGAGAGGTATCAATACCTGACCTATTGTCATCAGAGAATTCGCCAACCTAAACATAGACATCCATCACAATTCACGTATGCATTCAACCGCAGTATTAACAGGCTTGAAGTGAACGAACAAAGTCCCTTATCATTTTACCTTGGATACGGCATGTCTTAAATCCTCATGCTTTACAGGGTGCTCCGAGATGATCCAATCGCCCGATGGAAACCTTGCGAGAGGCTTCCTGCCCAAGTCCATAACCACTTCAGTCAACTCACAAATTTCTACATGATCACACAGCTGTGTCCTCATTCTGAGGGGCAATAGCTCAAGAAGCAAGTTCAACTCAGAATTGGCAACCAGGCTCGAACAAGCCGACGTGGAAGCAGAATTTACCGATTCTGAAATTGACCCATTTCCTATCTTGTATCTATCAGGTCTGCGGACCTCCGGGGAATGACGAATAAAGGGTGTGGCTGACTTCATCGAGGCGATTCGTCGATGGACACCACATGTTCGACGAAATGAGGAAGAGACGGTAGAAAGGTAAGTGAGGGCTGAGAGTGGAACTTGGTGAGCTGAATAACATGTGTTCTGGATATCAATAAGCAGAAAACTTGAATTGCAAGCTCTCATTATTCAGTCCCTTCTATTTTTACTTCTTCTTCTTCTTTCCCTGTTTTTATTCACAAATCGGAACAGAGGTAAGGCTCTTTACAAGGCTCGTACCGTTGAAGGAAGATTCGTTTCGGATCTCCCCTTTGGATGCTGGGTTTGCTCTGTTCTTCTCTTTTTGATTTTTATGCACAATTTGTGGTGTTTGAGTGTGAAATGTATAGACTTCGAAAGTTGAAGAAGATTCGAAGGTATCTCCTCCATGATTAGAGGGGGAGGGATTGTGGGGTCGATAAGCAGAAGACGAAACCACCACACAACAACAGATGATGACAGGAGCTGAAAGGACACGTGGGGGCTGCGGACCACATGGTTGGAGAGATGAAGTTTGTCGTTTTGAGTGGGCTGAGTTAGCCTTTTGCGGGTGGTTTTTCTTGGCAGAACTCTTCACAACGAATTTTCAGAAATTTGGCGAGAAAGTTGTTGAAACGAGAAATGATCGACGGTTGAGATAGTTTCCAGGTTTAGCTTCTCTCAACCTGAGAGTTTTAAGGAAGACGAAAGTTGAAAATTTCAATCTTGGATCGTTCCTGAAGAGGAAAAGAATTCCAGGAAGCAACCTGTTAGAATGATAGCAGCCGGATTTGAATGGTTGTGAACATAAGAACATCACCATGTGAAACCAATGATTAAACTTGTATCAATAGTAACTTATAATACAGATTCCTGAAAAACTTTGCAATCTCAAGAAAGTGACATTACTTACTTGTTTGTAATTCTGAGACGAGCAAATTCTGCTGCAAATCCGAACAATGCAAGTATAGTTATGATAAATCATGATAACCTATCGTGATTACATTAGTTGTGTGCTTGATCCAAATCGTGGAGGACCAAAGGCAATACGTTATCTTCTGAGTGAAAAGCAATGCAAGTGCGATTGCAACTCTAAGATGCATATGATCGATTTATATTTACTCAGTGGTTAGCAACTAGCTGTGGTAAAGATTCACATATGGCTATATGCTGTACAAGGATGGAGGAAGCGCCCAACTGATGTCTATATCTAATCCCAGCCCAGAAGTGCTTTCTTTACACCCTCATCAATCTTGTTTCTGGGCACTGTAAAACCATTGCCTTCGTCAATAAGTATTCTATATACTTCCCATTCCCGATCGCGTATTATATGTCTTCCAATCTCCACCTGAGAAGTCAATAGAAAATTAATGGTACTGTTAGATTATCTTAAATGACATTCTGTCAGGGATCAAGACTGAAACCAGGTTGGTACCGAGAAGATGCCCGTGTTGAGACTCCTGAGAGCCAAGGTGATATCGTGGAAGACAAGGGGGCGGCCCCTGCCGGACAACTCAACAGGGTTGGAAACAAGAAGTTCTGTGTCTGGACCACGACTAGCAACAGCAACTCTAAGGGGACGCAGAAGCTCCATTCTCAAACGGGAACATAATGCATTTTGTTTATTGGGGTCAACAATCTTCTTGCCATCTGCTTGCTTTATGAACAAGTCCACCTCACAGTTTCCTTTGGGGTTTGCAAAGAACCGTCCATAAGAAGTCTGACAGAAACCACAAAGCTAACAGAGTAAGGCTACGAACAATCAGTTGTAACTTAACCAATTATAAAACCACCATGAAACACTTCTGCTTCAAAGAAACTTGTAATGTCCCTAGTCATTTTATTTCCATGTTGGGATGCCAACATAATGCCTGAGCAAACTCACAAGGAAACTGGTGATTTCTTGAAATTCAATTACCTAAAGATAGCATCTTTGAATTTTATGTCGTGAACCAGGAAGAAATCAAGGACTGAAGGACCACCTTACATAGAAAATCTAGTCTCTTAATCATCAAAATTTTCCCATATGTTTATTTTCTGACAATTTTCCAACTTATGCCCAGCACTTAATCCACAGAAGACCTCAACAATCCAACCCTCTGTGTCAATTATTCATATGGTTACTAAATAGTTAAATTGCAAAGTTAGTACCTGGATATTATAATCCTTCAAGGTCCTCATTATATCATAAATGAGTCCTTTATGGTCCTTGCATAGAATTTGAACAAGCGTGCAAGAGCGGCTGAGATTGTTATCCACCATAATAGAGATGGAGTTGGGAGCAAGAAATCCACTTCGGTGATAGTCATGCTGAGGAAACTCCAAACTAAACATGTCTTCAATGACTGCAGAAGGAAGAAATGATGAATCCTGAGAACATGCAGTAACTTCTGCTCCCACAGATTCAATCTCACAGCTTATCAGTGCATCCCCTAGTATATCTCTTAAATACCGAATGGTTTCCTCCTGTCTCTTTTTGGTATGAAGAAGCTCCCTGATGAACATAAACAATAAGTTTGACAAAAGCAGATGCAGAACTAGATGCATACAAGCAGGCAGATTGGGTAGCTTATTTGCTTGTAGCTAAAACATCTGCGTGGATAGTGTGACTTCCAAATGCAATCAAAGCACAAACCGGATAAGATAAACAGAATCAAAACAAAGGTCCATAATAAGTCTGAAACAGTATACACAATCAGCTACAAATCTTAATTTCAAGAAGAAAAGAGTGAAAACTGTTTATTATTGGTTAGATACTGATACAGCCGATGAACTAAGCTATAAAACTGTAAAAAGTTAAAAATACCAAATAAAACATTTAAAATAGCTGAGAGGTTAAGAAAAAAATGAGACAAAGCATTACTGTTGAAGTCCGAGGATCACAAACCTCGTATCAGTAATGAAAAAGAGATCCATGACTCTCCCATCAGGAGCAGTAGACACCTTGACTCTCTTGATGGTTAATTCCAGCTTCCAAAGAACCTCCGAGACATCTAAAAGAAAATTCAGATTGTAACCAAATGCTAACTGCAAAAACATAGATGTCTAACCATCCTCTATGAGTTCAGAAAGAAACAAGAAAAACCAAAATCAATTTGTTTCTGAGCAGTATTAGTGCAGAAAGACCAATGTCCTGGAATTTCTAATAGAGAATGTAAGGCAGAATCATATTTAAATAGCCAAAAAAACAACTTAATCATAATTATATAAATTACGTGAAATGAAAACTCAACATTGCCATTACAAAAATTCCAAACCCTTGCGGGAACCCCAATATTATTGCAGATTTTACAACCGAACCATTAAAGATTTAAATTTCATTTGCAAAGCAATTGAAAGCCTATTGAATTAAATGAACAGGCAGATAGATAAGGAACTTAAGTACAAATGGCAGGACTTCTTGATCCAATAGAAATTTTATGCATTGAATCAATTAGACAAAGGCTGGTTCCTCCAATAAAATAGTTTTTCACCAAATACATTTCAACACTATTTTAGCCTGTCAGCTTATTTCTTATCATAATAGTTCAAATAAGATAACAATTTCATAAAAAAACAAGTACTATGGACATAAACAATTTCATGGAAAAAACAAGTACTATGTAGTACTATGGACATAAACAGATCAATCAAAGAAGATATGTCATTGCTAACTTAATATCCAGCAGTGGAAAATCAAGTCTACATAACATAGAGCTACGGCAGATCAAGTATACTTAATGTAAAGCTATATAGATTTTCGAGACTATAGTCACTCGTAAGAATGGCAATATTTTTGAGCAGCAACAATAATAAACATCAACCTAATCATGTTATGGATCAAATCCCTTTTCCCAAGTCAAGCATAAGGCAAACCGTGAATTCAATCGAAAAGCAGGCTTCTCAAATAATATCTATGCACTAGCATAAATCATTTTGGCATGAAGTTAACTAATGAAGTACCATGTAAAAGTCCTTCTCTGTCACAAGAACACCAGAACTTCAAAAGAAAAACATCTGATGGCTTTGGCTGCTGGTCATCTGGGTGATAGTAATCAATTTCAGATGTTGAGAAGTACGATGGGCACACCTCCAACAACCTCTTTTTCAACAGACTCCACCTCGTGTTTGGCTTCCCCATCACCCAAAACACTAGGTAGGCCCATTTCCCATCAGTTTGTAGATCTAACAAAGCAGAGGTACACAGAAAAGAAACTTAATGAGCACTCTTTTGTCTTCACTGCTCTCATCAATCCAGAAAATGCAAATCGAGGAAACACATGTAACAAATGATGGCGGTCACCATGATAAGAATAATCAAAATGCAATTCACACTTCCTTATCTTCTGAACTTTTATCAGAAAATCTCAGATACATCCGCCAAAATTAAGAAACAAAGAAACGTATAGACAAGAATACTGGAGTTGCCCATTTCTGATTCTCCATCAAAGTTTTAGATCCAAATCACAAACTCCCAATTCGAAGCCAGAAAAGCATACACCCACCATTAAAGCCGGCGTAGAATGAACATTTAAAAAAAAAACGCTAAAACTATCGGCAAATTTCATAGCTTTAATTCTAAACAACCAAAAAGAAAGATGACAAACAAAAGTAAGAACAACCCAAGTAAAAGCTTGATTACCTCCTCTAGAAATGCTTAGCCCAAACAACAAGATAGTTCTGCACAAATCACAGCCAAGCCCGGTCTTGTCAGGACAATTTACCGTAATCACATTACACTCTCCAGGACTCTCTGCTTGCCTAATCACCACCGCATCCTCCCACAAGATTCCCATTTCCTTTTGCCCCGCTTTAGTTTCAAAGGGTAGTAGAAAATTAAGTAGCTTGGAGTAGAGGAAAGGAAGAAACCTTTTCAGTTTGATGCTTCCCGTTGTTGCTTATGCATCGGATATGTCAAAACCATAGGATTGACTATCAAACCAACACAACACACCCATAAGATTGTTTCATTTTTTTTCTTTTTAATGGTTCTTCCATGGCAGTTGGATTTATCTCCTCGTCTCGCTTTGACTTGTTGGGGAAGCTTTCCATTTCATCAATTTCTCGTTATTTTCGTTCTTACTGTTGAAAAAGCTTCACTCATGTGGGCTCGGGTTTAGGTGAGTGTTAGTACGTGGGGGGCTGTAATTGGTCCGTCTAATACAAATTCAAATTTTCATA
>JAOSBK010000003.1:35615907-35630524 GCA_027568895.1 Erythroxylum shatona
AGTCAAGAAACTTATTATTCATAAATAAAGAAACAATTTCTAAATAAATAAAATAACAATTCTCTAAACAAATAAAATTTGAAATTTAATTTATCTCAATCAAATTGAAATAAATAATTTAATTAAGAAACATATTTCTTAATTATTTGAGAAAACAATTTTCTCAATTTTAAGGAGTCTAATTAATTAATTTCAATCTAATTGAAACTAGTTAATCCTTATTTTAGAAACTAATTTTCTAATCAATTAACTTCAATCTAATTGAAATTAATTAATTCTAATTTTAGAAACAATTTTTCTAATTAATTAATTTCAATCTAATTGAAACTAATTAATTTTAATTTTAGAAACTACTTTTCTAAAATTTATTAGGAATCAATATAATTATTAATCTTAATCAAATTAAGAGAAATAATTACCTTTGGAATTGATTTTTGAATTTTAAAACAATTTTAAAATTACAAGAATTTAATAAAATAAGAATACATGATTACTTATTTTAAAAATTCCTTTTTAAGTTTAATTCATACTTAAACTAGTAACCAAATAAACCCATTCTTGAACCTATTATCAAACACCCCTCTACTTTTTCATGTTTTAGAAAAACCCTAGTCGGCGGCATGTTGCTTGCTCTTGCAAGCAACGCCAGTTATTGGCCCTGAATCCACTTTGAAGAACCAAAGATAATTGGCCCTGAATCTACTTTGAAGAACCAAAGATAAAAGCATCTGGAACTTTATTCCTATCTACTGTTTGTCGATGGGACAAATAAATAGTGTCTTTGCTTTCTTATTCATCTAATGAATTTCGTGAACCTCAGGTAAGGCTCCAGCGTCTCCTCAGCCACGCATGCATGCGACAAGCACCTGGTACTGCTCCTCTCTGTTTTCTTCAGCCTACGACCCACCAGCAGTCGACGACCACCAAGAGACACAGCTTCAACACCATTATTACGCATACGCAAGCAGCCTCATAGCAATTTCCAAAAACAGAAAAGCAACCGCAGCCCAATGTTTTTGGCTATTGAAAATTTCCAGATTTTCAGAACAATCATGTTCTTCGGGTGTTTCAGGAATCTAATCTGAACTTTTTCAGATTTTTGGGTTTATAATATGAACTCTTCATATTTTCAATTCCAAAACATTATAAATATCAATCACACGCAAATAATTTAATTTCAGAACAATTATGTTCTTCGGATGTTTCAGGAATCTAATATGAACTTTTTCAAATTTTTGGGTTTATAATATGAACTCTTCATATTTTCAATTCCAAAAAATTATAAAGATCAATCACACGCAAATAATTTAATCAAATTATAGAAATAAATTCTTGCTCTGATATCACTATTGTGAAATCAGGTTGGAAACGTGAGCTAGTCTTTTTACGTTCCATTAATGTCCAATCTTAATAGAACAATGACTAGGAATATTTTAGGAATAATACATAAATGCAATATGAATCTCATAATTATAATCTCATTATAATTTCATTTGCAATGTACAATTATCCCATGGAATTTATCATATACATCTAAACATGTACAAGATAAAGAATACCTTTTAAATAATTTGTCATTAAACTACAACCAAAGCGATTGGCTGTAGGGCATAAACCAACATCAAGGTCGTTAAAAAAAACTGTTGTAACCAACTTGTAAATCATTAAACATATTGCTTCTTCCCTTAAGAGGAAGGCCACAAGCAAAAGAAGAAAAGTATTCTTGAGGTTTCAATAAGCAACAGTGAAAATGTCGTTTTATGAGCGTACACCAACTACTCTACACCTGAATAACAACCTTTGAGTTTCAAATTTCTAGGAGCCAAAGGTTGAAGTTGGTTCTAATTTAAATATACAGTTGATTTTCAAGAAACGATTACGATATTCAAAAATTTTTTGTAAGCAAATAAATTACACACACAAAAATACAAGAAAATTGTTAATGCAGTTCAACTCACAAGACCTATATTTGTGGAACCCTTACTCAAATTAATCAATGTTCGCAATAGTACAATAAACTTATACAAGGCTATTACAGAGTCAACATCACTCACTCCTTAAAGCTATCCATGTGTACTTACCTGTGAGAGTATGTCATACCCAATAGCATGACCAACTCATGCTAACTTCAACAGAAGATTTTAAAACAAAAAATGAAACAAAGAGAAGAATATCTTAAGTGATTAAATCAAGAATAAAAGAAACAAAATGCATTTGAGTCAATGATAATATCTCAATGTTGGGCCCCGTTTCCGAAGCCCAACTATCCAACCGGAGTCAAAAAATATAAGCGGACTTCCAAGCTCTTTAACCTTGATCGATAAAAAAATTTCTCATTCGCATGACATCTCAAGCCACAAAGGCGAGCTCACACAATGAAATCACAGGATCACAAAATCACAATTGACTTCTTCAAAATGGTAGCTCTTAGTCTCTAGTTCATTTAGAAACAAGAATCACCTCAATCGGAGCCCTATGGCTCAAGATATGCTTAAGATAGGTTCATGGTCCAATCATGCTCTCCAAACCGACCCGTCAATTCCTTTCCTTCAAACTTTCTGAATTTAAATCCAAATACTATAAATTTTTATGGATAGGTAGAAAAACGTGTTAGGAATCTAAAGCCTCAAGAATCACCTCATTCGGAGGTCGTACAAAGGAGTTATGGCCAAACAAATCCGATATGTTCATATCCTGATTCCTACTGAACATACTTTGGCACAAATACCATAACTCTCACTATAGGTGTCACATAGACTTTGTTTTTGGACGGTTAGAAAGTAGACATCTAGGACTACAACTTTCATGAAGACCAAAATTTGAAATTCGGACGTTATGAGGGTCAAAATACACGGACCGTGTAAATTCACACGATCAGCCCGTGTAACCTTCGGGTGAAATGGTGTCCCTACGCTTGGTGAGAGGCGTCCACTTAAAGTGGAACAAAACCTTGAGGTCAAGGGTTCGAGTCGTGGACTCACCCTTGACCAAAGAGGACAATACTGGCTAATGGGGTATGGGGTGGGGCCTCCCATTGGGGGTTAAAATCCACCAGTACCTGGGTTCGCCGAGATCCTGTGGCCTGGGGCCAGGCAGACGTCGCGGACCCAACACTTCTCTTTGCTATTTGAATCCTTTCGACCCTCCTCTCGTGTGATCCTTACCTAATGGCCCCAAGTGATCACCTCGGGATAGGGA
Organism: Erythroxylum shatona; assembly: GCA_027568895.1. Classification (NCBI taxonomy): domain Eukaryota; kingdom Viridiplantae; phylum Streptophyta; class Magnoliopsida; order Malpighiales; family Erythroxylaceae; genus Erythroxylum; species Erythroxylum shatona. The sequence goes on from JAOSBK010000003.1 coordinate 35,619,106, forward strand.
ACGGGACTTAGGCCTAACATTGTTTAGTATAAGAGCTTGAGTTAGACTCAAAAAATGCGGGGTAATGAAGATCACATTTTATGACTCCGAATGTTGGGCTCCGAAAATGGGGTCCAACATTGTTTGGTATCAGAGACAGGTTGTTGGACTCCAGAAACGAGGTCCAACATCTTGTGGTATCAAAGCTTAGGTTTTTCCTAGGCTTAGATTGCATAGTAGGATGAATTGTTATATTATGTGATTATTTGTTGCAATGTGAAATGATTGATTGCATTAAGTAATATGCACATCATGCATACATGTAGGAATTAAGATTAAAAAGGAAATGTAAGCTAAATGTTAGTGTTTACATTGAAGGAGTAAAATGCCACCTCATAAAGGAACACGAGGAGTTCTGCAATAATACGCTACACCTGATTTCTCCATTAGAGAAGGGTACTAATGAGGATAGAATCTCAGTAATTGCAACCGCATAAGTCACATGTATGAACTTTCGTTAAGATTTGGGCTATTAGAAACAATGAGAAGAATGGTGTTTTGTCAGAGTGTAAGATAAGGAAAGTTGTGGATATTTAGAAATAAGAAATCTTACGTAGTCCAATATATTAGACATAGATTCAGTATTTGGGGCTATGTCAGTGGATATGGTAACAAGATTTTGTTGAGGATATGTACTTGAATTGATATGGGTGTGAAAATATTTTCATGAATTAATTGAAAAAGAAATAGAGATAGGGGTGGAAATCACCATGTTTAAGGTGTACAAGAAAAGTGGAACTGAAAAGTTGAACTTGGAATTTATGATCTGGTATAAGATTGTGCTAGAAAAGTGGAACTGAAAAGTTGAACTTGGAATTTATGATCTGGTATAAGATTGTGCTAGTGAATTTGAGATCAGAATTTTAGGATGGCTCTGCATCTATAATTCTAAATTGATTAAGAGTGTACGTATGGAAAATGAAACAAATGATAGTGATATATATAGAAGTTCTCAAAGTTATATCAACCAGTTATTATAAGTACATATCTGATAATGTGGTTACATTGGTGAATAATGTGACTGAGTACATACGAGATCGATATTTGGATATGGTATAGGAGATAATCTATGATCCCATAGTTAAAATTATGAGATGAATTAGAGTAATGGAAGATAGTATAAGTGATTATGCTAAAAAGGTAACTAATATGGAGGCGTAATTTTTGAATAGTCATAGAATATTCAGAGGTTAGTCAAAATCAATGGTGATTGATGTATCATTAGTATGAGATATGAATTGGTGACCTGTCGAAATTAATTTATATATGAGATGTAATGATCTTGATGGTACATACCAAAGTATAAGAGTAAACGAATATGCCTCTTTTTTCATTGAATTTTATTATAAGGAATATTTTGATCATGTAAAGTGTGACAGAAATTGAAATTATCGAAACATCATGAACAGTTGAAATTGATTTTTATTGAGGTATTAAGAATGGTTGAAACAGTAATGATGAATATAGTTAATTGATAAACATTACATAAATAGTATAAATGATAGTAGCAAGAAATCTTCTTTCGAAAAAGAATTTCATTGAATTAACTTAAGCAGATCAGATAATTTATATTAAGAATGATCAATGAAAGAACAAATCAGACATGAATATATAATGAATCCAAGGTGAATATTGGAGTCATATCCCTAGTGGAGACTCAAGCATAAGAGGTAAAGTATGCTACCGAGAATGTATGTATTTTGTTTGATGTAAAGTATCCAACTATGAGAGTGGATTCCTGAATTTGAGGAGACATTGATTGCTAATATGTGGGGTATATAGGTTCATGTTATATTTTGAGTAAATATGTTTGGGAGATACAAATTTGACCTGATGAATGTGTTACAAATAAGGAAGTTAAGATTTCAAATAAATTGAAATGCGTGAAAAAACTAGTATAAATGAGCAAATATTAGAATATGTCAATGTAAAATATGAGGAAATCTAAAGAATGGAGAAAATCATTCAAAAAGGGTAAGTCCATTAGGAAATTGAAAATAATATGAGATAATGTTACCTCATTGAGGAATTAGTTACTTAAGGAATTACGAGAACTAATCAAGGGCACATGGGGTTTGATAATAATTGTTTGAGTTAACAATTACCCCTGACAGTGCTATGGTTTTGAAGATTAAAGTGATCCAAGCAAAAAATTGATGACATGTTAAATGTATTCGAAAAAGTTGAGAAGAATATTTTGAATACTTGAGGAAAAAAAGGGTGTAAATCATATGAGTAATGAAAGTAAAGATAATTTTGAGGAATTGTAATACCGATTAATTTTATCATCTGGATTATGAGATTTTATAGTATGCGATGATATTTGTATAAGAGATTAGGATAAAAATCCAATGCAGCATGATGAAGTGAATTCATATACATGGAGATAATTAAAACCTCATGAGTTGATTATTTGCTACATGAATTGAAACTTGCTGCAATAGTGATTATTTTGAAAGTTTGGAGACATTATAATTATAGAAACATTTTAAAATATATAGATCATTTAATTTTGACGTAAATATTGAGTTGAAAGAATGGAATGTGAGACTAAGACAATAGATAGAGTTATTTGAAAGATTATGAGTATTCAAACGAGTACTATACTGGTAAATCTAGTGTTATAATCAGATACATTAAATAGAAAATTCAATAGTTGTTTGTCACAAATTTTGATATTGAGGTTATCAGATCTAATGCAATAAAGAGTGCAGAATGGAGTTGAATTTAGGTCAAAATGGAGCATTATTAGTTGCATTGAAAATTTAGATCAGTTTCACATGAACAAAGCTCAAATTAAGGATTCAGAAATTGTGAATCTTATTAAAAAATTGGAAATGAATATGAATTTTGAGCTCGAATAGGAAGAATGATACTTTGTGATTGAAATAAGAGATGTGTGTACCGATAATGATGATTGAGTAAAGAGATTGTTAGAGAAGCACAAATAACACTTAAGTTATACATCCTAGTCAGAATGCAATAACATTTAGCGGCTAAGAACAGATAATAATTGATCGAGTAGATCATGAACGAGGAGGTTTTTGATTAGTCTTGAAAATAATATAAAAGTATAACTAAGGACAATTCAAATTAAAATATAAAGCAGACAATAAAAACAAACATTGATCTAAGTCCACATTTACTATTGAAATTTCATTTTAATCATTGATGCAATTATAAATAAATTAAAATTTGAATATTTATGGAATTATTTTTCTCTCTTCTTATCCATAGTTAATTATAAAGAACGCAACCCAAGTAATGCTAACTATCAAACAACATAAGTTAAGCATTAAAGATTTAGCTTATTTGCATCTTTAAAAGTTAGTGGTACTGTTGTCGGCTGCAACCAAATTTAAAAAAAACCAACTTTTGTCAATACAAAATAATGTAGTAGTAGAAAGTAGGGATCATTCTCACGAGAAATTTTTAACGGTAAAGGTTAGTGAGTTTAAAACTAAAACAAAGTAACGAATTAGGGGGTGTAGTTTCAATTCACGACAATTTATGGAAAAAGATGATAAAAATAAAAAATCAATAGAAATAATTGGATCTGAAAATTTAATGGAAAAATTTTAGTTTTGGGTCATCGATGTTATCACGCTAAAATGGATCCTTGATATAAAATTTTAGTCATTAACAAATATTCATTGGGGGATGTTTTCTCTTAAGTGTAAATAACTAGAAACATGTATCGTAGTATTCTTATTAAACAACAACCTAGATATGATAGTAGATTCAATTAAATAATAGCTTTAAGAACCAAGAAACCAATGAACAAGATAATACATGTTTGACATGCAATTAATCAAGATGAATATCTTTTTAGAATTTCCGACTCTAACGTAAAGAAGATAATCCTAATTTTTACTTGTGATTAACGAAACTGAATGTCATATTTCATTAATCTAGCTATTGAACGAATCAATCCCTAGTTGCGCACCTAGAAATCAATCACTTCATTTGGAAAAATAATTCAGAAGATACTCAATGTTCATCAATGAAACAAACTTTATTGAAATATCTCACGCATAATAGATGATAACAAGGTTCCCCTCAACCAAAAAAATAGATTTAGCTATTCATAACGAAAGTAGAAATCAAAGAAATAACAAAACAACAAGTCTCCATCCCTGGTCTTTCTTGAAGAATACGAAAATACTAGAAGAAAAAGTGGAGAAACGTAAGAACAATGAAAGAGAAAAATTGCAGAAATTGTTTAACTATCCTAAAACAACCACTTGAACAATCACGTTTTTCCCTTTTTAATGCCTCCAGATCCCTTCCTTTTCTATCTTCTCTTGCAGATCATGTTTCTCACATGTTCATATTGTGAATCTCCATCAATATGATCTTAAAAGATTATGAAAATCTTAAAAGAATCAGATTTAAATTTGAAATTAGATTTGCAGATTTTTCTTTTCATCCTTACACGTGCCCATGCATAGTCACTGAATTGTTGCCAAACTTGGAATTTTGGATTTTCTTCATTTCTTTTGCATCTTTTTGATTCAATTTCATCTCTAAGGTATTGAAAATTATCTAAGAATAATTATAAAACAATTCCATTAATTTTGAATAATAATTTCAACACATTAAAGAGAACTAAATACAAAATAAACACAAATTGACAACTTAACAAATTCCCTCACACTAAACTTTTGCTCGCCTTCGAGCAAACATGCCAAACCACTACACTTTATCAATTCATCCTTTTATAAGATTAAGTACACACAATCTGTTAACTTGGGCCAGTAAGGCTTAAGTTGCAACATATATTATAATCACTTTTCACTGATACAAATAAACAAAGTCAAAATAAGACATCTTTGTTCAAAAGTAAATATGAAAACAAAGCAAATTCTTCTCACAGATTTCTCTCCTACGCTCAAGTGTTTAAGGTCAAAGTGTTTCACTCAAATCTCCCTCTAATAGATTGCACTACCATAGGCTTGTAAATTCACTAGGTATTATTCATTTGGATTATATGAGCTAATAGATCATAAGGACTTTATTACGGGCTGTAATGAGGCTAGGTTCACAGGTGAGGTAAAAATGATGAAGGGTTGATTACAAGCATTCACAAAGTATCAAGTAAAAGGGACACTCAAATTAAAGTTCTGAAATAACCACATGAATACAAAGGACTATAACTACTCATTATAACTAATGCTACTATGCTTTATTCTTTTTCTTTTCTTTTCTTCTTCTTTTTTTGATTTTTCTTTCTTTCTAAATTTTTCCATTTTTCTTTTTTTTTCATCTTTTTGAATAATGCTAAACATAAGGGAAAACAATAAAAATAAGAGAAATTGCTAGTAGCAAAATTTAACAAACACATGAGTATAAGTACTTATAAAAATTCCCAGAATACAATACATAACAAAAGTCCCAAATTACTAAATGCTTCATTCAACTTGTGACATGGTAAGGCTAATGGGAGTTTAGGTTTCAATGTAAGGTGATTGATTGAAAAACAAGGTTAAAGGCTTAAAAACATTTGTGAAGGGAAAATAATTAGGTGGGTCATTTTTAAGCTAAAGGGTTTAAAAACAAGGAAGGCCTTAATCATTTCTATATCCCATGTGATCAAACAAATTCAAACCGATACCATGCAAGTTCTGAAGGCAACATGAATAGAAGAGTATCAAACAATTCAAACAAATAGCATGACATAAAGATGATGTCATTTAGGTTCAAATTTGACTCACAGGTTTAATTCAAAAATTTATCTTAATTTCACAATTTACTTCCTCACTCACATGTCAAAATTTTGACTAAGCCTATAAGATCGGTTATTGCAATTAATCAACATGCTTCACCTTAAAACTCACTTAGCCCAATTCAATTTCATGCATATACTAAATCTCATCCAAACTAATATGACCAAGCTCCATGGCTTAACATGCATAACCACATGCAAAATTCATTAAAAATCACACAAAAATTGAAAATATTCACACATCAAAATTCCAATTATTTCCCCCACACCTAGACCAATATTGTCCTCAATGTTAAAGAAGCATAAATATAAAGGAAAAGGTGAAAGAAAGCTTCTCTATTATGGAGTTGCCAAAATCAAGGTGTTGGCAGATGTGGCGGTTGAAATCCTTCATGCTCCCAATAGGTCATCCAATTGTGTTCCAATTGTGGAGAAAAATTAGTAGTAAAATGTATTAGAGTGGCAAGCCTACGAGAATCGCTCTTCTTCCTTGGCATTGTGCTAATTTCGTGAAAAAAAAAACAACCGGCAGTGGCATAAGACAATCACAAGTTAGGGTATTGGGTGGTTGTTGATGAAAATTAGGAGAGAGAGGAATTAAGTGTCTAGCAAGTGGGATTGAAATTCTAAAAATTGAGTGTTGATGGGTGGCAGCTACAATTGGAATGAACAAGAGAAAAAAGTGATGAAAGAAGAAGGGGGAAAAGAGAGGGGGAAATAGGGGGCAGCGATAATAAATTTTTTCTATTTTTTAAATTTTTGAAAAGAATATATGAAAATTAAAATGATAGAAATAAAAATGTGAATTTAAATTCCTAACTGAACTGAATTAAACCTAAAAATTAAAATAAAAGAAAATTGCTAAAAAAACACACATAAAAGAAAGGATACGAATGGGGTGCCTTCCATTAAGCGCTTATTAAAGGTCATAAGCTTGACCTTTAGCAAGTGTACATCATCCATTATCGAATGGATGCTTGAGTCTAATAGGAAGCATGCTCAAACTTCGTGAGAAACCTAGAGTACCTCCCCTCGAAGTAGACTTTTTATCAGGACGATGCTCCATGACTTTTGATGAGTCGAACTTCATCGCTTCACCATCATACTCTAATGTCTACTCGTCTTTTCGGGCATCGCCCTTCTCACACCAGGATGGTCTCTATAAGAGTATCGCCAATAAGTGTAGAGACCTGACATCCTGCTTGCTACCTTCGATCTTCAGCTCGCTTGCCCATAGCTCTCCTAAAAATTGCACTTCTTGCGGCTCTTCCTATTTTTCTTCTTCTTCTAGTACCTGTAAACAACTAGGAAAAAGAAACAAAATTCGGTTAGCAATAACATGAACTGCATCGTTACCTTAGGAGGTTGTATATCTTCTATCTTTTCTCAAACTATAACCTCTTCCTCTCCTAACTCCGCTTGCTCTTCCTTTATTACTTTTGGGTTCTCTAAATGATCTCCACTCTCTAAAGGAATGCACAACTCCTCCTCATCACTCTCCTGTTGGCTAAAAATTCTTGCAGACATTAAGGCTTCCAATCTCTCAGCTAAGTGGCTTAATTGATCTTCCAAGGTCTTCAAGCTACTCCTCGTTACCTGCTGGAATTAAAGAGTGCTCATCGCCAAACTCATTACAATCTCCTCCAAAGACATCTTATTAGCTTGTGGTGGTGGTGGAGGTCGAGGCTCTGGATTGAAGTAGAACTGCTCCTGATAGTAGGTCGGTGGAGAAGCAAATCTATACTGTGTATCCTGCAGAAAGGAACACATACAAAAAGAATAACTCAAAAATGAGCAAACTTCACATACCTTAGCTTGTTGGTCATCCCTCGATACTTGCATGATTAAGGGTGTAAAATTTGTCGCTCGATGCTTAAACCTAGAAGTCGCAACAGATAGAAACTCATTATCATAATAAGGATAATATGAAAAATCAGAATCAAAAGCATATTGATAGTGACCCATGCCGTTAAAAGATCAAAAAATTAGAAAAAGTTGTGAAACTAAAACAAACAAAAGACCAGGCAACCAAAAGCAACGAAACCAAAAATAAAAACAAAAACAAAAACAAAAACAAAAACATTACTAACAAAAACCGTTAAGAAATTTCCTAACAACGGCCCCAAAATTTGGTACTGCTATCGCCTGCAGCCAAATTCAAAAGAAATCACTTACGTTAATACAAATTAATGTAGTAGTGGTAAGTGGATATCACTCCCACGAGAAATTTTTAACGGTAAAGATTAGCGAGTTTAAACTAAAACAAAATAATGAAAAGGGGGTTGATTCACGTAATTTAAGAAATTAGAAATAACAAAAATCAGAAATTAACAAAAATAATTGGATCTGAAAATTTAAGAGACAAACCTTGGTTTCGGGTCACTGATGTTATCACGCTAAAATGGATCCTCGAAATAAAATTGCAATCATTAACAAACATACATTGGGAATATTTTCTCTTAAGAGTAATGACTAGAAACATGTATCCTAGCATTCTTATTAAACAACAACCTAGATACAATCGTAGGTTTAATTGAATAATAGCTTTACAAAGCAAGAACCAATGAGTAAGTGACATACATGTACGACATGCAATCAATCAAGCAAATATCTCCTTAGAATTTTCCGACTCTAACGTAGAGAAGACAATCCTAATTACTGCTTGCGATTAGCGAAACTGAACGTTATGTTTCGTTAATCTAGCAGTTAAACACATTAATCCTTAGTTACACACCTAGAAACCAACGGATTCAATGAGAAAGAGTAGATTGGAAGATATTCAATATTTATTAACAACGTAAACTTTATTCAAAACATCTCACACAACTAACATGATAACACGGATCCCTTCAATCAAGACGAAAAGTTTAGCTACTCATATTGAAATCAAAAACAAAAGAAACAACAAAACGTAAAGTCTTCATCCCTAGTTCTTTACTGAAAAACACGAAAATACTAATGGAGAAGGTGTAGAAAATGTAAAAAGACTGAAAAGAAAACAACAGAAACGAAAACTTATCATAAACCTCGACTTCGCTTGCGTGAACCACCATCCTCTCTCTTTTATGCTTGTTTTTCCCCTTATCTTTCCTTGATTCTCTTTCGATGCTGTATCCTCCAATTTTAGGTAGTTAATTCCCTTGAAAGATGGCAATATAATCTTCAAAGATTGTGAAAATCTCGATTTTGACTTTTGAAAAGTGATCTGCAGATTTATTCTATCCTTAGGTGTGCCCACGCTTAGTCACAGAATTGTTGTCAAATTAGAAATTTCGGATTTTCTTCATTCCTTTGCATCTTTTTGATTCAATTTTGTCTCTAAGGTGTTAAAAATTATCTGTAAACATTTATAAGATAATTCCATTAATTTCGGATAATAATTTCAACACATTAAAAATAATTAAGTACAAAATAAGCGCAAATTGATGACTTAACAATGAATGCAATGACATGTAATTTCAGTCAAAATTGCCTTTTCTTATCTTTTAAGTTTATTTTCTTTTTTTTTAAGTTCATGAATGCTAGATGATGAAACTACATTTAAGATAGGGATATACACAAAACAACTTTATAAGCTCAATTGCATTTAGACACTGTAAAAGAGATCAACAGATCTTTTTATATAGCATGCTAGACTTTTGAAGCAAGAAAAAAGAAAAGCAATTATGCTAGTATAAAGATAACCTCAAAAAAATTCACATATAATATTTAAAGATCAAAAGGATATACAAGATGTACATTGTTAATACAATTGCATTTAGACATTGTTCTAGTACATAAAACAAATTCCTCGTAAGGCTTTAAACATACAACTCTGTATTGCCTTCATTATTTAGGCTAACAAACATAAGTCAAACTAGTAAACAAAGGCTTAAACAAACTACAAATTTCCAACACTTTGCTAAATGTCTTTTATTATTACTCCTCGAGGCATGTAACTCATTCTTTAACGTCGTTTTTTAAGGAATGGTCGAGTTACAGCCCAGCCCGTGGCCCAGTCAATCTTAGCTCATGGTCCAATCAAGCCGACTATGGTTGACCTATAGCCTACCCATAACTTGGTCAAACCGAGCCAAAATCGAGTAGAGTCAATTTTGACATCCCTATTTATTCTACAACATGTTAAGGTTGTCGATTATATTCAACCTGATGTGACTCATTTTCATCATTATTTTTTATAATATTAGTTATTGCAAGTCCAGCAACAACCTTAAATTATGATTATAGTTTTAAATTGCAAATGCAAAATAATTTGTAATTATGGGAACAACCATTATAATTGTGATAATAACTTATTATTCGTATCTAATTTTTTAAAAAATAAGATCATGAAAAAATAAAGGGATTATTGTTAAGATTTCAATTATGCATACAATTATTATAATTGTCATAATAACTTATAATTATAATATTATTTATAGTTAATAATTAAATTTTTACATGAATTTTAAAAAATAAAGATAGTGACTCTCGTCTTAATCAACAATTATTCACGCAATATTTATAACTCATAATATTTATTTTATTTTAAAATTAAGCGTATACAAAAACAATGTGGTATCCATTTTTTATTTTTGAAACGACATACAATGCATCAGAGTTAACTTAAGGGGATAATAATTAACCTTTTAAAATTTGTACAATTCATTCCAAAAAGTTCTTTTTTGCTAATATAGACTGTCCATCAAATCAAATGTAATATAAATGTTCATCTATTAGAAGCAAAAAAGGATAGTCAATTTTAAATTGGCCAATCTTTTATGATTTTTTCAATTTAGTGTTTAAATTTTTAAAATTTTCAATTAAGTGACTAACTTTTTAAAATCTTAACAATTCAATTTAAAAGGTTAGTTTTGTTAATAATTTGTTGACTTGGTTAATAAAATCTTTGTTACTCATAATATATAGATGTCAAACTAAAATAATTTTCTCTATACTTATCTAACTATGACTACTATTTTTTCATGTAGACGTTTACCTGTCATAAACAACAAAATTTTGTTAATCAAATAAGTAAATTACTAACAGAAGTAACATTTTGAATCAAATTATTAATGTTTTAAAATTTTGGTCTCTCAATTAAAAATTTTAAAATATTAGGCACTAAATTAAAAAATATCAAAAAATTGGGCATTTTTAATTATATTTTCCCTAAGCAAAAATAATGTTTTGACATGAATTATACGAGTTTTGCAAAATTAATTGTTAAATTGTAAATTTTATAAAATTTAGTAATGAATTAAAAAACTCCAAAGGTTAAACATTTTTAAATATGATGTCTCTTTTATTAACCCATTTAAAGTTAAGTACCAAATGTCATTACTATAACACATATTATAATCTTTTTATGTATGATACTGAATTGGGTTAAATTTTGAATAAAAGGTTAAATTTTGAAAAACCCTTTTAAGTTTTTAAATAATTTTTAAATTTTAGATAAAATTTAAAATATTCAAATACAATTAAATTAAGTGTTTTAGTTCAAATTAAATTTTAAATCAAGTCGAATTAAAATAAAAATATGAAATTTAAATGTGATTTAAAGTTTAATTATATATAATGGGTTGAAAACTTCAAAGACACATACGACGTTAAGATTCAAAATTCCAACCTCAGAACAACTTACCAAGTTTGTCTCACATTTTACTTTCTCTT
>JAOSBK010000003.1:35651943-35662490 GCA_027568895.1 Erythroxylum shatona
ACCCTTGCCTATCATTTCTTGGTTCAAGAATTTTCATCATTTGTTCTTTACTCAGGATGAAATCACCAAATTTCCTCGTTCACCAGTTCTAATCTTCCAATAAAAGTTCGGAGTCCAACACTTATAGCTTTCTTGCTTATTTTACATGCTTTTTATATTCTTTTTCCTTTTGGTACTTTACTAATGGAATCCTATTAACAAGGTGGAATGTTTTAAACTTTTTTTTGTAGTTCCACGCTTATGTGTCCTAGTATTTGATGCCACATTCAAGGGTCCTTATTTACAAATATTAAACACTTGACATCTTAGCTAGAAAAATCATAAATATCAATAGTATACACATTTCTTTATTTCCAATAAATACTATTGAATTATCCCTTTCTTATTAACATATGGATCATTATAAGACTAAATGTACCCTTTATCACATAGTTAGTTTACACTCAAAAGATTATGTTTTAATATATTAAAAAATAGCGCATTGTCAATTATAGCATTTTTTTATTCTTTCCATTCTTTCTGATGATAATTACCTTACATTTGGTGTTATCTCCAAATATCATGTCTCTATCATCTTTCCCTTCATTTGTTTAAGGAATTTGATTGTCTCCTGCCATATGTCATGAGAAAATATTATCTATTTAGTACTTGCTATGCTTGATCTTATTTACCTACATAAATTATTTATTCCATATTAGGTATGCTAATATACTTTATTCCTTCAAGGTTAGCCTTTGAGCTCTTAATAACCCACTATTTCTTGGATTTTTCTTGAAGTCTCTTTTTAAGATAACAAAATCATTTAACATGATCAAAGTCTCCATAATAGTAATATCATGCATGATATTCCTTATGAATGTTGTACATGTTGAATCTCTTATATGATTCTTTATATGATGAAATTTTACTTGCATATTGATTTTATAGATTTCTGTATACTAGCTCTTAGTCTTGCATAAGCATATTAGGATGTGTAAGAATTGTTTCTTTTAGAATGACTGTTTGCTAGTTTATATTATCTCATAGATGTATAAAATGATGAATTTTATGTTTTTCTATAGCAATGAATGTGAATCTTAGTTGTTGTACAAAAAGGTTCATGCTTTTGTAAAGTATTAGCCTTAATAGAGATTGCTTTTCCGTTAAATAAACTAGATCCTTATGTATATCCTATTTTATGCCTATCACCTGGGATCTTCTATTCACTCAATAATGTGTTTAGTTTTTCATTCCCTTTTTTGAAACTTTCAAGTGATGTCTTCAACCATGAAACTTTGCCTAAGAGTTGTGTTCTAATGTATTAAGTTTGTGCTTTTGGAATTATGTAAATATACTTATAGTTTTACTATCTAATTTTTAATTACTCATTTTTTTCATATAAGTATCTAATGCCTTTGAGTTACTTTGACTTTGAGGAAAACTTCTTTCCCTCCGTAGTTATAATTTTCGAAATGTCAATCAATTTTCATGCATTATACTAGTGCTCCTAGAATAATCCTATATTCCTTTAATTGTCTCTTTCTTTTTGTATTACTTCTTTTTTACCTTCTTGCTATTTCTCTCTTTAAGGTTTAGGAATTAATTATTGAATTGACTTCTTTTTACATTCATAACAAACAAAGTTAGCCTTTTTCTTAGAATTAAACTTACCTTTAGCTTCTCTCCCTTTTTTCCTTTTATTCCTTATTCTTCTTAAGGAACCTCACTTTCACTTGAGGTTTTAGTGTTATCATCATGTCTTTCTTCCTTCCATTTTCAAGGCAAACTTGTTTATTTTGCTCACCTTCATTCTCCTGAGCTTCAATTAGTCAAATCTCATTTGTGAGTGAAGACTGGACTATCTCTTCTAGTGGTAGGTTACTCAAGTCTTTCACTTCTTATATCATCATCACCTTAAACTTCCAATCTTTATGCAAGCATTTAAGAATGTTTCTAACTATCCCAATATTGGAGAAAGTTTACTGAGTTTTTAATAAATTAATGACATTAATAAAAATTATATGGATAAAAAATGGTTTCATTATACTTTATATGACATAATTCATATTAATGGACATGCCAACTTACTTTACTTTATATGACTTGATTTGTATCTTCATATATGATTTTTTTTAATGCATGCCAAATATCACATGTAGTTTCACACATCAAAACGCTATTAAAATCACTTCTGTTCTAAAAAAAAAAGAAGAGAAGAAAACTCTATGGTTTAAAGCCATCAGTCTCCTATCTTTTCTAATCGTAATCAAATTGAGTATTAAAGAAAGACTTGGTCACTCTATTTATGGTAAAGATTTTTGTTAAGACTATAGGTACCTTTTTAACATTATTTCTCAACTCTACTCTCTTCTTTGTAAGGAAGAATCTCATTCTAGTTTTCTAATATAAATTGTTAGTATCATCAAAACATACTATTTCTTTTCTCTCATACCACGAGATACTTAAAAAGAGTGTATGCTCTTATACTGGGTTCCCAAGAAGGGGCGAATTGGGTGACACAAACTAAACTCATTCAATAACAATTTATCGAATACCTTAAAGACAAATATAACAACAGTTGAGAATATTAAGAATAACAACATAATATCTCCAAAAAATGTATTTGAACTTGGTATTTAATATTGTTAAACCAAATATAACAACAATAGTAATTCCAAAGTATTTCTAGTCTATTTAAGCTAATAGCACGACATCCTCGAGTGTCTAACAAATATACTAAAAATAATTATAATTTATAATTATTATATCCTCCTTAGCTTATATTCACTCCATAAGCTCACAAAAAAAATTACAAATTCTTTGTAATCGTGTTTTAGTAGGTAAAGAGTAAATTGCTACAATCTTGTCCTTTTTAAGACTTAAGACATACCTTATTAGTTCTTGGTGTTCGAAATCCCTCTAACACACTACTAGTCCTTATAATCACACAAGTAACCTTAAGAATACATAATGCTCAATACAACAATGTTAACTCACTCTAAAATACAAAAATTCAACATTTTCACAAACCTTAATTATTTTATATTCCTTTGTTTTCTCTTATTTCTCTTATGCATTTCATGTCAAGGAAGGCTTTTCTTAACCTTCTAGCCTTTTTAAGATCAGTCATTTATAAAATCTAATAATTTTACCCTAAAAGATGAAGCCTAGCTTGGTAAACTTATCCTGTTAAGTGATCAAATCACTATTCATAGTAAGGAACAGTTCATTGTTGGTTGAATGGTCCAATTCTCTTGATCAATTCGATTCAGTTGACTAAACATAATGCTATTTTAAAGAGCATTCTTGAATTCTTCATGCACTCTTTAGATGTTTTGTTAACTTGATAACCTTTTTAACTTATTACTAAGATATGAATACTACTTAGAATCTTTTAAGTAACATCTCAAAAATCTTAAAACAACCTTCTTTGTATATTAAATCACATCATAATCTCCAAATTATATATAAATGTTAAGGCTTTATGGATCTTTCTTCAAATAAACAATGTCACGCTTATTCGTACATCTTATATAAAATTATGGTATTTATCATACTCAAAGCAAAATGATTAGCAGTTCAATGTAATGATCAAAGCCTTACAAATAAATTCACTTAGTTTAACATTTTTCTTCCTTCAAGTCCAAATTAGGGTCTATATAATTGAAAGAGATAAAACCTTTTCTAATAATTATTGATAAAAAAAGAGTGCATATATCTATAATTCCAGACTTAAAAAAATAAAAAAAATAAGTAATACATCATAACTTTCGTGATAATGACATAACTTTCCATCACTTCCCCTCAAGATGAGGCAAAAATATTATGAAGGCCCATCTTGCCAATCAGAAGTGAAAAATGTTTCCCATCAAGGCCCTTCATCAAGATGTTCGAAACTTGATCGCTAGACTTGACAAATGAAACATTGGTTGACCCATTGTCCATCTTTTCTTGTATAAAGTGTTGATCTATCTCAATATGCTTGACTCGATCATGCTGAACTGGATTCGAAGTTATCTCAATCGCAGCATGATTATTATAATACAACTGGCATACAGACTTGTCAAACACATTTACCTCTTGGAGCAAACGCCTTAACCATAACACTTCACAGACCCCTAATGTCAAGGCTCAGAGCTTTGCTTTAGCTGTAGACCTTGCAACTACACTCTGTTTTTTACTTTGCCACACCAAATTTCCACCCATGAAGGTGTAGTATCCAGAAGTATATCAACCTTGTACCATGTTGTAGAGTATACAATATACCTTGACTAAGGCACCCTTTTAAATATCGAAGTATCCTGTGAACAATCTCTATATGTTGCTGTTTAGGATCATACATATAGTAGCTTACAACACTCACTATAAAAGCAATATTAGGGCGTATATATGAGAGGTAAATTAACTTACCCACCAACCTTTGATATCGCCCTTTCTCCACAATTGACACAATACCAACAACCACCTTAACATTTTGATCAATTGGGGTAGTAGCAGGTTTACAACCCAACATTCCAACTTCTTTCAGAAGATCAAGAACATATGTCCTCTGGGATAGAAAGATTTCGTGTGAAGACCTAGCCATTTCAATTCCAAGGAAATAATGTAACTGGCATAAGTCTTTGACTTTAAACTCTTATGACAATTATTTCTTCAGCTTCTTAATCTCTACCTCATTATCACCTGTCACGACAGCATCATCAACATATACAATTAACACCGCTAGCTTACCTCCATTGTGTTTGTAAAATAGGGTATGATTAGCACAACTCTGCTGATAGCCTATTTTCTTGACAATAATACTAAATTGAGCAAACCAATTCTGAGGTGATTGTTTCAATTTGTAAAGGGATCGTGTTAACCTGCACCCTTTCCAGTTGTAGTAACACTCTTAAAACTAGGAGGTATCTGGTTATACACATCCTTTTGCAAATCACCATGTAAGAACACATTCTTCACATCAAGTTGATAAAGTGGCCAATTTTGATTTGCAACATACAATAGGAGGGCTTGATTTGAATTCATTTTTTCCACTAAAGAAAATGTTTCCTCATAATCCACACCATAAGTTTAGGTAAACCCTCTTGCTACTAGTTGTGTTTTGTATCGATCCATGGTTTCTTCTGGTGTTTGTTTCATAATAAACACCAACTTATAACTAACTGGGCTTTTACCAGATGGAGCACCAACTCCCATATTTGATTTTTCCAAACTCCCTCATCTCCTCAAACATATGGCTTCCCTCCATTTCGGACTAGCCATAGCAACCCTCCAATTTTCTAGAATATGTACAACAGATAAAGAGGCTACAAAACTTTAATAAATAGGAGACAAGGAACTATATGAAATAAAGTTAGCAATATTATACCAGTACCAAGAAGGGAATGAACACCTTGATGTCGTCCCTTTTGCAAATCAATTGGAAGGTCCAAGTCAGGATTAACAGAACTAGAAGGAATAAAAGAGACAGAGGGAGTGGTACCATCATGATAGGAAGAGGTGGAGGTAGGTTGAGATTGCGAAACATCCTCCCAAGGCCCCGATTGACCACTGGTAAATTGCGAAACATACTGTATTGAACCTTGTTGTAGTTGTTCACTCTCTTTTGGGCCAATAAAAAAATCCTCCCCCTCTCCCTAACGCCCCTCCCTACATTCTTCTGTGAAGCTAGATGCTCCACCTAGACGTCTCTCGTCATTACCAAATAGTAAAGATGTGGCTAGTAATGGTGGGTCTGCCATCTCCAACTGTGGGTCACCAGTCTCCCCCTTGTCTTAATAAAAAAAGCCACTAGATGGAGTTAAATCCAGGGCATTACCTCCCAATGTACTGTGTATTTCTCCTTCATCACCCTGTTTTAGAGAATCATAAAAGGCCTCATCTTCCTGAAAAGTCACATCTATAGAAACAAGGAATCGACGCTCCTGAGGGTCATAACACTTATACCCCTTCTGAACGCCTAAATAGCCTACAAACACACACTTTAGAGATCGAGGATCTAATTTACTCACTGTGGGATGATGATCACGCACGAAACAAGTACATCCAAACACCTTGTGAGGGCTAATGAGCTGAGTCTTCCGTTTAAGCAACTCCAAGGGTGTCTTTTATGGGAGAGTGCGAAGGGCATTCTATTGATTAAATATGCAGCTGTAAGAACTGCTTCTCCTATAAAAATTTTGGGACCTTTATTGTAAAGAGAAAGGATCGTGTCACCTATAAAAGGTGGTGATTCTTACGCTCTGCGACTCCATTTTGTATAGGTGTATCAACACATGTGGTTTCATGAATTATGCCTTGTTCAGTCAAGTAATTAAAGAAATCCTTTTGGGTGTATTCCGTTCTATTGTCTGATCGAAGCACTTTAATTGTAACCCCAAATTGAGTTTTCACCATCTTACGAAACTTTTTGAAACAATCAAAAACCTCATCCTTCTTATGTAAGAGATACACCTAAGTACATCTACTAAAACAATCAATAAATGTAATAAACCATCGAAAACCACCAAGTACAACTATTTTACTTGGATCTCAAACATCTGAATGAACCACATCAAACTAATGCACACTTTTATTTCCAATTTTTGGATAGTAATTTTGAGTATGTTTAGCACACTCACATTCATCACAAACTAGTTGTCTTTTATTACAAACTTGAGCAAACTCAGGAAGCATCCTACACAAACCTTGAAATGAAATATGACCTAATATATGATGTTCTAATAAAATACTACGACCATCTTTTTCAGTTCTCAATGCCATCACATCTTGTTTCCATTCACTTCCTCCTTCTTTGTCCAGATAATACATTCCATTACACTCTTTACCAGTCCCAATCGTTGCTTCAGTATTCAACTCCTGAAGCAAACAATGAGTTGACCAAAACATCTCACAATAATTTAAATCCTTGGTGAGAGTACTAATAGATAATAAATTAATAGGAGAAAATGGGACATGAAGGACATTGGACAATTCTAAAGTCGATGTACATCAAACAATTCCTTTTCCTTTAATAGGGGTATGTGAATTATTCGTTATACGAGCCGACTCAAAAGAGTACAAGGACAGTAAACAGAAAAAAACTTCAGACTCTCCAGTCATATGTTTCGAGGCTCCAATGTTGACATACCAAAAAGTTGAATGGTTATAGGCAACATTATAAGTAATACCTGATTGAACAATGGTAGAAAAATTAAAGGGTTAATTAGCCAAACCGATAGTGGTACTGCTATATGTTAGGGCTCAGTTTTCACCCAATAGTGGTTTCAAAGTCTTAGCATCATCTGGAGAAAATAAATCTGATGTAGCCTGAGGTACCTCTTTAACCTCCTCAAAAATGTTGCCTGGGTTGACGCTTTCTCTCGACCGCGTCTGCCACCCCGATGATCACCATTGGCCCCCTCATGTCCCCTAGAGCCGTTACCATTACCATCCCATCCAACAACCCCCTCGACTACCAATCTGTTCAGACTATGGGGGAAAGGGCCAATTCGACTTAATATGCCCTACTTGTCTATATTGAAAGCACGTTCTCGTGTCCACCTCCTTCTAGACGGCAAGAGCTGCCCGATTCAAAGAGGTTGGCATGGAAGATACTTGTCTTCTCGTCTCCTCGTTAACTACAACTGAAATCAACTAGTTGAGTGGAGGAAGAGAATCTCATGACAAAAGGTGAACTCGAACTGGATCAAACTCTAGATTAAGCCTATATAAAAAATCTTGAATTCGTTGAATATCTAAGAACTATTGATATTTCTTCATATCATTTGGACATTTTGGATTGAATGAACAAAAATGATCTCCCTCGGACCACAACCTATTAAGTTCTGCCATGTATTCTGTGACTGACTGCCCCTTTGTCGCAATTGTCGCAGCTGACAATGAATCTTGTATGCTTGTGCTCGTTGACCCTATATGTCAGCAACTATATCCCAAACATCCTTCGCTATTTTTAGTAGACATTGGAAGCCATGGTGTTAAACAAGAATGCCATGACTACTAAATTTTCCATCTCCCATTGGTTAATCATGAGACCACCCTTTGCTAGTTTCGGCATTGTTCCATGAACATAAACTTCTAACCCTCCATTGCGAATCATCAGTAGGATATTTGTTGACCAAGTTAAATAGGTGGAAGCACCATCCACCTTTATCGCCACTTGGAAAGGATTCAAAGAAATGTTCCCACGACTCGATTGCCTTGGTTTTCGCAGTTTTGGTTTGCCCGTACTAGTGCCAATTAAGTCTCTGCTAATTGACTAATCAACCTCTCTGATGTACCCATCGTGACAGGTGTCTCTTCAACTATGACTTGACCAACGTGCAGCAAAGGAGTTACCCATTGTGCAAGGTTTACTAAGGGGGTGCTTGTTTGGAGGGTATGAGAAAAGGGTTATGTTTATGGAATAAAAATTGATGTTTGGTATGAACCTATCATTGAAGACATAAGAGTTTCATTACTTGATTTTGGGCAATCCCCCATTCCTCTCATAATCGAGCGGAATGGGAGAAAAGAATGGAAAAAATGAGAGTAATTAATTAATTACACTATAATTAATTAAAATATTTTAATTAATTAATTAAAATATAATTATTTATTAATTAAAATATTTTAATTAATTACAATATATTTAATTAAAATATTATTTATTTATTTATTTATTTATTTATTTTATATTTAATTAAAATATTATTGTTAATTAAAATATAACTATTCATTAATTAAAATATTGTTATTACATTATAATTAATTAAAATATTGTAATTAATTATTAATTAAAATATAATTATTCATTAGTTAAAATATTATAATTAATTAATTACAATACAATTAATTAAAATATTATTATTTAATTAATTACATTATATTTATTTAAAATATTATTATTAATTAAAATATAACTATTCATTAATTAAAATATTAATTAATTAAAATATTATTATTAATTAATTAATTGTAATATAATTAATTAAAATATAATTCATTTTGTAATTAATTAATTACAATATTTTTTTGCAAACCAACCACTATCAGTGGTAATGGTAATTATTCCTTCTTTTTAACCAACAATCATAATTATAATGATAATATTCATTCCCATTCTTCACTATATTTATTCTCATTCTTATTATCATTCCCATGCTAACCAACCGTCCCCTCAATATCCCATAGACGTCTTAGCGGTAACTCAATTGGAGCAAACTATCCAATCAAACGGTTGCACCGTAAACGTACTAGAAATTGTTGTCTTATGGAGACGTAATGTTGGTTTGCTTTGCTTTGTGCTTTATGAAATATGGAGAGTATCACGTTGGCAAGAAACAAAGATCGCTAACAGAGAGAGGAGGAACCGGTGAATGCCATAAGGATGATGCCGTCGACATGTAAGTTAGTCTAAAGATGACAGCTAAGGGTTAATTTCTGAAACCAAGTTGAAAGAGATAAAACCCTTTTCTAATAATTATTGATCGAAAAAGAGTATTGGTTGGGTCGGTCGTGCTAGGCCTAGCTCCAACTCTAGGATGGCATGTGGGCCGATAGGCCCATTCCCATGATGTTGAGTTATACACAACATAACCAATTGATGTTGAATCAAACACGTCAGGTATTTACTATATAAGCTCATTATCTTCCCACGATGCAGGTACGACTCTAATAATTCTGATAACCTCTGTTATTAGATAAAGAAACCTAGCGCAGTAACTGACTTAAGCATCGGAGGGGCAAGCCGGCGATCAACCCCCGGCGTGCCTTTATTGTTTTTGCAGGTTTCTCCCAATGGAAGCTAATCGAGACCATGGATCCAAGCAGCGGCATCCAGCCCCAACAGAATCAGACTGAACCAGTTGGCGCCCACCGTGGGGCCGGGGGTCAGGGCACCACGTCCAGAAGCACGCAGATAAGTAAGGCGGCAGCAACAAACCCGGATGTAGCCCCTGTCGCGGCAATTGCACTGCAACGACTGGGCTTGCAATTACCTGCCGCCGCCGTCCTTCTGCCGATACATCATGATCCCCAGATCCATCCTTCACCTATCACCCAAAACCCTAACGCAGACGAATTACCCCCGTTACACCAGAATAATCAAACACAATCTTCGTATCCAAACGACCAGGTACCACCTCAAAATCGGGATCAAGAAGAACAGAGCGTAGCCCTGGAGGATAACGCCGGAAATAACTCAAACCCTCACATCCAACACCCCCTAAACACAAACCCTCCTCCACAGCAAATCTCCCTTACCCAAAGACAAATAGAAGAAGCGGTCGATCTGTTGATTCGCCAAATCTTACACTCTCAGACAGAACAGCAGCGAACCCCAGCTCGGCAGATCGGTACGATAGCCGATCACCATTCTGCTGAAACTCTCAAAAAAATCGTGGACGATCGAATCAACATGGCCATGAATTCCCGACCGGATCAGCCATTAACACAATACAACTCTCCTTTCATTCAGGAGATCCTGGACAGCCTTTCAGCGGTCGGTACTAAGATATGAATGCCTGAAAACTATAACGAAAAGACCTATCCCCTTGACTTTCTCCAATACTTTCAGTCGATGATGAACC
>JAOSBK010000003.1:35683164-35694530 GCA_027568895.1 Erythroxylum shatona
AAAACAGTGTTTGGTCTTCTGCCCTACTCTTTACATTTATATTTGTTTAAGTTGTTTGTGTGAGAATTAACTTCTGAGTTTATTGTAGATTTTTGCAAAGATTTTAAAAGATCTATTCAACCCCCCCTTCTAGATCGCTAACACAAATATTGTTGAAGTTCATAACTAGAATACTCTCCCCCGTTGTCACTGCGTAAAACTTTTATTGTTGCAATATATTGGGTGCAAATCATTGTATGAAACTTTTGAAACAACAAATTCATTTCACTTTTGAATTTCATCAAGCACAACCAAGCCACTTTGGTACAATCATCTATAAAAGTAACAAACCAACATGATCCACCTAATGTATTCACCTTCGATGGACCCCAAACATCAGAGTTTATTACCATAAAAGGAATCCAACTTTTATTCATACTTGGCAAAAAAGACACGTGTGACTTTTTGCAAGCTCACTGATGTCACACTGAAAACTAGAACCATCAAATTTTGTAAATAACTTCAGAAATAATTTCTCAAGATAACCAAAAGAAACATGTTCGAGCCTTCGATGCCATAGCTAGATATTAGATTTTTTTTAATTTTGTTCTCAAAATTGTCCACTGAAAAGGCTTGACGTAATGATTTGAACTTTGACTCCAATTCCAAGTAATGCAACTTTCCTTGTCTAGTACCATAACCAATCTTTTGCCTCATTCGGATTTCCTTAAACACACAATGTTCAGGCCAAAAAATTACAACACAAAATAGAGCATCAGTAATTTGAGAAACAGACAAAAGATTATAATCTAAAGATGGGACAACTAATACAGAATCTAAGTTCAATGTAATAGTGAGAGACAAGATACTTCTCCAATGATAGGTGCAGATGAACCATTAGCAGTGGAAATAATTTTTTGTGAGGAAGGTTTAAGGGATGAAACTTTTCCAAAATCAAATGTCATGTGATTCGTAGCTCCAGAATCAATTATCCATGTACTATTAGAAACAAATGCAGATGAATTTAAAGCCTTGACACCATTACCTTTTGTTGTTATCAACGCTGTGGATTTTTCAACAACACCTTCCTCAATATTTGCTTATACAATTGCAGCAGTAGAGGTATTGCTTGTAGTTTTCTTTCTCAAATTATGGTTATGATCCCACCATGCTGGGTATCCCACAATTTCAAAGTAGCAATCCTTTGTGTGTCATGAGTGATCACAATGGGAGCACTTAAAATTGGATTTGTTGGTACTTGTAGAAGTCTTAAATCTGGTTCAAGCTTGATGGTTTTGAGATGATCAGTTCTGATTTGACTTATTTTTGCTCACCATGGAAGATGCTTCAGATTTTTCAAGTTCTTCATTCATTGTTGCATGGCAGATAGACTCATAATGAACCAACGAGTAACATTCTTCTAATTTTGGAATAGGATCCTTTCTTAAGATTTCACCTCGAATTTGTTCGAATTCCCCATCTAAACCAACAAGAAAGATGTGCACTCTTTGTTGCTGAACATACTTGCAATAAGAGACCACATCATTCACATTTTCCATTATCACCTTATCACGATGATCTAGCTCACTAAAAATTTCAGTTAATTGTCTATAATAAGTAGAGAGAGATTTACCATTTTGTGTTGCAGAAAATGTCTTTTGATTTAACGTAAAGACTTGTAGTTCATCAGCTCCATCATAAAAAGCTTTTCACAGTGCTTTCCATATATCTTGAGCAGTGGGTAGGCGAATATATTGCTTCATAATCTCTGGAGACATAGATATCAATAGCCACCTCTTAACCTTTTGATTCTTAGTGTACCACTTCTCATATCCCTCATCCTTTTCTGTAGGTGGTTGTGTGCTCCCATGAATAAATGAGAGTTTTTCTTTTTCAGCAATGTGAATCTCTATAATTTGAGACCACAAATCATAGTTTGTATCATTTAGAATAATCGTAGCATTGAAAGATGAACTTTTAGATTGAATGATAACTGCAGCAGACTTAGCTCTAACAGTTTAAACATTAGATTTGCCCATAGCTCTGATACCAAGTTGAAAAATGGCAAAATAAATCTCTCTATTTTGTTATGATATTTTCATTGTATCTGTACATCAAATATATATAGTTAAAAAACTCTTAGCTGTACGTTGAGGCTGCAATCATGGACTCCATATTACAGTTACCTATTTTACAAAGATTGCCAAAGACATGCCAACAAATCACAACATATCAGTAAAAAATAAACATAAAATATCTTAACATGCATGTCTTTTTTTAAAAAACTATATTATTATATAGAAAATTAAAATTGTATAAGAGCATATGAACAGAAGTATTGATAAAAGTGATCTTGATATAGTTACGTCTTTCTTTATCCCTTCTTTTAAAGTCATCGGTTTATGGATCCTTCTTTTGTTATTACGATTGGAGATGCTCTTCAAAAGGTTTTTATATGGATCATCCTTTTTTCAAAAAGTAAATAATTTCATTAAGTAAACTTTAATAATGAGAAATACAAGTTTTACAATAGAATAGCTTACTACAAGAAAATTACAAATTACCAACGGAATATTACCGAAGGCAAAAATACCGTAGGCAATCGACAACGGAAAATCAATTCCTCTCGGAAAAATTTTCATCGAGCGACAGACAAATTTTTCGTTGGTAAAGATGGAGGGAAACTATCCAAGCAAATTTTCCGACGGAATATAGCGATGGAATAGTTATTTCTGTAGGTAAATTTGCCAGGAATGCTTCGAGACAAAAATAAGAATATTGGGGTGTACCGACGGAATTGGATTCCGTCAGTGATTTACCGACGGAAGAGTTATTCCGTCGGTAAAATTGAAATTTAAACACCATCGTTAGCTTTGGCTTCAACATTTTTAATAAATCGAAAACGACGTCATCACCAAACAACGTCTTTACATGAGACAATTTTAGAGCTTATAAGAATGTTTCTCATCATTTAGTTGAAAGAAGATGTTGAACCAAAGGAGGTTTTAATTGATATTTTGATGATAGCAAAAAATAATTACTAATAAGGTGTTTATTATTTTAATGAAAAGTAATGTTAGAATAAAATAAAGTTGTAAACATAAGAAGATAGTGTATGAAGATTATAAAGAGAAGTTGAAGTTTGCAAATAATGAAATGAAGAATTAAAACAAGAAGAAAAAAAGATGAAAGCTCATCAAGGTCATTTCGCATTCTGTATTATCATTTGTAAGCTCACTTTGTTAATTAGATTATCCAAAGGATTACCATGCATAATCATTAAGCTCACTTTGTTAACTAGATTATCCAAAAGGATTACCATGCATAATCATTACATCTTACTTCATTGCATGAGTCTTTACATTTATCAAGAGCCATTGAAGTTTTTTATGTTTATATAAAAGCCTCTTTATCTTTTAAATAATCTTTTAGGAATATTTTGGGAAGTGTTTTTATCATATTTGGATTAAACAATTTGATTTTGAACATTTGTAGTTCTTAAAATCATGCTTTTTGAGTGATTGGTCAGCTTATATAGGTTAATGATCGACCAATATAGATTATAATTGTTAAATTTGATGTATCGTTAGTTTGTTGTAATATTGGTTAATGAATTGGTTGACCAATATGTCATATTGGTCGAATAATATGTTTACTAGTCTACTAATGTCAAATGGGCAGTGAATTTAATACTGTAAATGCATATTTGTTGTCAACTAGTGCATCAAATATAGTCATTATAACAACTAGTTCTTAACTCTAACGGCTATATTGTTCCCAAAACACTATAAATAGTTGTTTTCTTTGTTTAGCATAAAAAAGTTTTGAGTGTTGTCTACACATATTTCAAAGAATTTTTCAATCATTTGAGCATTATTATGTCGTATTTATGTGAGTGACCCATTTTGGAGTTATCAAGTGAATAAGTGAGATATTTTTGAGTTGTAATACTTTATTTTGGTGTTGAGTATTGTACTTGGGGTTGATTCAACTATTAATGTTCCTATTCACTTTAGAAGAAGAATGTAAGAAGAGTTCCTCTTTATCGAGAAAGATCCTATTCGCTTTGGAAGAAGATTGTAAGAAGGGTTCCTCTTTAATAAGAAAGGTTATAAAAATGTTATTCTTCATTTTGAAAAAATAATTGAAGTTCAATTCTAAGAAAAATTTTGGGAGTGGACATCGGCAAAGGTTGTTTGCTAAACTACTATAAATCGATTTGCAGTCTTTCTATTGAGCAAGTTTTAATCTTATAAAACTCTCAATATTTAGCAAGTGCACAAGTCATAGAATAATATATAAAGTGTCGATCTCACGAGGAATTAGTGAACTAATCAAATCCTAATTTGTCTAAGGCCTAAAAATTTAATTAAAATGAAAACAAAAATGAACAAAAAAATAAAGCAATTGAATCTGGATATATTAAAAATGAAATTGTAAATTTAAGACAAGAAATCAAAATTGAGCACAGCCAATTAACAAATGGAAATTCATAGGAGGAAGGTTAATCAATTTTGAGAAAAGGAGATATATACTATCATCTAATGATAACTTAATCACTTTTGAGTTAATCCGGTATTAGTCCTAGAAGTTCAAAGGTTGATTACGCTCTTTCGAGTTATAATCATTTAATCCTAAATCATAAACCCTAATTGAATTGAATTATGGAATTTGCAATCTTTCAATTAACAAACAACCCACACATTCAATTAGATATTAAGCACCCTAATAGACAATCGGGTCCTTAGATGAGACCTCTCTTTATATAAATTACTGATTTGATTGTTTGCGTGATCTATTGGATTGTTTAACTCTCATTACACAATTTAATCATTTTGCTATCAGTTCACTCTCTCGATTTATTACTGAAGCATGTAAATATAATAAACAATCACAATAAACATTTCATTAACATCAAAAGCAATCAAATCAACATTGATTCATAAAAAAATTACTTAAAGAGTTTAGAACATCCTTAAACCCAAATTCCTCATCATCACATCCATCTTATGTTAGACATGATGATAATCTATATACATGTCTATTATAAAAATAAAATGCGGAATATTATTACGCACCTCCTGCCATTGATGTTGAGAGATCTTGAATAAATGTGATAGGGTTCTTCTAAGCTTTTACAAATGCAAATGATGGTGTATGCAGAAGTATATTAAGCCTAGGGACCCAATCCCTATATATGCCTTGTTGTCTTCCATCAAAACAACGGAAGGGCATGATGGTTCAAGTGAAAAGGTATATGACTGTTCAAAAGAAACAGTAACGACCCAGAAGAAATGAAACTATAGAGAACAGTCTGTTTAGGCTGCGAGAGTTGGACGTCAGCTACAACATGTTGACCGGTGAAATCTTACTTAACTTTTATTATTATTATTATCATTATTACTATCACCACTACTACTACTAAGCAGATAAAAAAAATAAAAGCAAATTTTAATTTTGCATTTACTTGTCCATAAATCTACTAACAAAGTTTATATAAAATTACAAATGAGTAAAATGTTTTAACTTTAATGTTTACAATAAAATATAAAATATGCTCTAATATTTCGAAATGTTCAAGTTGAATCTTAATATTTCAAAACATTAACAAACTTAAGTTGGTAGAAAATTTAACAAAATTAACTTCTTATCGGTTAAATATCACATCAATACTAATTTGACATTTTTTATTTTTAAATAAAAAGTGAATCTTATAGTTATTTGACAAGCCGAACTTGCGCTTATTCGTTGTCATTTTTTGAATAATTTTAAAATATTAATTAGATGACATTAGGTTATCTTTTATTTAAAAAGTATAAAAATAATATTATATCAATGTTGATATGACGTTTAACTAACATGTATTTAATTCCATCAATATTTCGCCTATTTATTACCTATTCGTTTTGAAAATGTTAAGTTCAATTTAAACACTTCAAAATAATAAGGTTCAAATTGTATTTTATTATAAATGATAAGTTTCATAATGCAAGTGTAGTAATTTAGATATTTTAGATTCTCGTCTTCTTCACATAATTGTTGATAATCACACTTATCAAATTCATCAAGAACTTTTCTTCTTTTTTTGACTTTCTTAGCATGCATGCAACTCAACATCCGTAAAAAATTAATAAAACCTTGAAAAACAAGTGCCCAGCCGACAAATTATTGTCATCAATTACGGGTCATATCTTGTCCGATCACGTGAAGAAAGTCAAAATTATTCTATCTGGAATTTCTTCTCAGCGTTGCAAAAGTTGCAAAAGACATTAAATGCATCCACTTGTCCCCAAACTGATCTTTTAATTATTTTCATATTAAACATATGAGGAAAGGCACAAGCAGATCGAGAACAGGCTTTGTTTATTATCAGTATCATTTTCACAGCAATTAGCTATTATACTAATCATAAGTTCATATCTCAAGACACTTATTCAACTATGGAGATCCAAGCAATTGCTTCCACCATACCGTCCTTACTTTTCCTGTTAGGATTGTTTCAGCTCCCAGTTTCCTTTCCTTTGATTGCTGGAATAGTAACAGATAGAGAGACCTTACTTGCTTTCAAGGCCCAAATTACCAACGATGCTATTGGAAAACTAAGCTCCTGGAATGAATCCTCCCATTTCTGCAAGTGGTCAGGTGTTATATGCGGAGTTAGACATCAGAGGGTCGTCGAGATCGACCTACACGACGGCCAACTTGTCGGCAGTCTATCCCCCCACGTTGGGAACTTGAGTTTTCTAAGGATCATAAACCTGAGTAACAACAGTTTAGGCCATAGTATCCCACCAGAAATAGGCCGTCTGTTTAGGCTGCGAGTGTTGGACTTTAGCTCCAATATGTTCAGTGGTGAAATCCCAGTTAACATTTCTGGCTGCAATAATCTACTCAAACTTAACGTGAGCTACAACAATCTTGATGGTGAACTTCCGGCAGAGCTTGGGTCATTGTCGAAACTGCAGCTACTTCTTTTCAGCAGGAACAATTTGGTTGGTCAGATACCATCTTCTTTCGGAAATCTTTCATCACTTGAGATGATTTATGGAACAAGAAACAATTTGGTGGGAAATATTCCTGAGACTGTCAAAAACTTGAAGAAACTACAAGAGTTTGCATTTGGTGCCAATAATCTTACCGGTACGGTTCCTCCTTCTATATACAATATCTCTTCTCTTACTCTCTTGTCTCTGCCTGTTAATCAGCTTCATGGTACCCTTCCACCGGACTTAGGCTTGACTCTGCCAAACCTTGAAATCCTTAAATTCCACACAAACCAACTTAGTGGACCTGTGCCCCCATCAGTTTCCAATGCCTCAAATCTTGTTGAGCTTAGTATATCGAGGAACAACTTCACTGGAAAAGTGCCCACTTTATCAAGGTTGCAGAAGCTGCAGGTGGTGGCTATCGAAGAAAATATGCTTGGATATGGTGAAGACAATGACTTGAATTTCCTGTATACCTTAGCCAATAAAACTAATTTGCAAAGCGTGGTTATTAGTGACAACAATTTGGGAGGAGAGCTACCTGAATCACTAAGCAACTTCTCAACCGAGCTAAGGATTATAGGTTTTGGAAGAAATCAGATCCGTGGAACTATACCAACCGAGATTGGAAATCTGGTCAACCTGGTTGCTTTGGGTTTAGAGACGAATCAATTGACAGGCAACATACCAAGTTCAATAGTTAAATTGCAAAGTTTGGGTGCCTTCTTTCTCAATGGAAACAAACTTTCAGGGACGATCCCA
Organism: Erythroxylum shatona; assembly: GCA_027568895.1. Classification (NCBI taxonomy): domain Eukaryota; kingdom Viridiplantae; phylum Streptophyta; class Magnoliopsida; order Malpighiales; family Erythroxylaceae; genus Erythroxylum; species Erythroxylum shatona. Next base: position 35,690,892 of record JAOSBK010000003.1, read on the forward strand.
TCTTTTATAGGAAATATGACTTCACTAGAAGCAGTAAACTTGAGGTTAAATCATTTGCAGGGAAGTATTCCATCTAGTCTTGGCAATTGCAGACATTTACTACATCTGGCTCTTTCTCAAAACAATCTAACCGGTCGCATACCCAAAGAATTGCTTAGCATTTCGTCATTAGCAATATATTTAGTTCTAGCTGAAAATGAATTGACGGGTTCTCTACCCTATGAAGTGGGCCAGTTGGTGAATCTCCTAGACCTTGATGTTTCCAAAAATAAGCTATCTGGTGAAATTCCAGGAACTCTTGGCAATTGTGAAGTTCTAGAAAGGTTGCACTTGGAGGAGAACTTTTTTCAAGGGACCATCCCTAGCTCTTTGAGTTCTTTGAAATCAATTTCTGATCTTAATCTCTCACATAATAACTTGAGTGGCCAAATTCCCAACTACCTGTTAGACCTCAAGTTGGAGTATTTGGATTTGTCTTACAATGACCTTGAAGGTGAGGTTCCAGTACAAGGAGTCTTTAAGAATGCAAGTGCCACTTCGATCGTGGGAAACAAGCAACTCTGTGGAGGAATACCTGAATTCAACCTAATAAGATGCTCTGCCACAAACAGATCAAAGTCAAATTCTTCTTCCAAGTAGTTAATAGTCGCAATCAGTTCTGGGATTCTCGGAGCAATCATTTTGACCTGCGTTTTACTTTTCTGTTATTTGCGCAAGAAGAAGGGAACAAGTAGGCCAATTTCTCAATCTTCATTCATTGTCCCTTTTCTGCAAGTGACATACGAAGATCTACTTAAAGCAACCAATAGGTTCTCTTCCGAAACGTTGATTGGTACGGGCAGTTTTGGATCAGTGTACCGAGGAGTTCTTGAACCAGATGGAGTTGTTGTAGCAGTGAAGGTACTCAATCTTCTCCGCCCTGGAGCTTCCAAAAGTTTCATGGCCGAGTGTGAAGCGCTGAAGAATATCAGGCATCGAAACCTTGTCAAAATATTAACTGTATGTTCGAGTATTGATTTCCAGGGAATAGATTTTAAAGCTCTGGTATACGAGTTTATGGTGAATGGGAATTTAGAAATGTGGTTGCACCCTGCTGATCAGCTAACGAGGTTAAACCTTTACCAGAGGCTAAGCATAGCAATTGATGCGGCTAATGCCCTTGACTATTTACATAATCATAGTCAAATGTGCATTATCCACTGTGATCTGAAGCCAAGCAACATTCTTTTGGTTGGAGATATGATTGCTCATGTTGGAGATTTTGGATTAGCAAGATTCCTGTCAGAAGATTCTGACCAGTTAGTCTCAGACAAATCAAACCAGAGCAGCTCCATTGGAATTAAAGGCACCGTAGGATATGCACCCCCAGGTAAAATGTACGATGATGTTCCTCGATATTTTATTTTGTTCTATATTAAAGGAACATTCGTTTGTTGAACTGCAGAATATGGAATGGGCAGTGAGGTGACAACTTATGGCGATGTGTACAGCTATGGAGTTATGTTGTTGGAGATGTTTACAGGCAAGAGGCCTACGGATGCCATGTTTAAAGATGAACTGAACCTTCATAACTTTGCTCAAATGGCTTTGCCTGTCAGAGTGATAGAAGTTGTTGATCCAATGCTTCTACGAGACGAGGATGAAACTGAGAGTGAAAAGTTACGAACCGTCGAGTGTTTAACATCAATTCTCAAAGTTGGGTTGGCTTGTTCTGCAGAATTTCCTCGAGAGCGGATAGATATTAGCAGTGCAGCTGCTGAACTGAGACGAATCAGGGATAGTCTTGAAAGAACTGGACTAAGGAACACAGGAACCTACAGGGAGAGAAGGGAGTAAGAGAAGAAACCACAGTTCTCTCTGTGACTTCGCTCTGCAAGTAGTCGTACATTTTCCAGCTGTGATTGTAACCAGGCAGAGATAATCTTCAAAGAGAACATGGTTTTCGGCAATGCTCTCTTTTTTTTTTTCTTTCAAGAGCATCTGTTTCACGAACCTATATCTCAAATTTAATCACACGGGGTTGCAAAATCTACTGCTAAGAATCGAAAGATTACACATCCAATACCTTCCTGACAAAGTTGGATTGATACAGGTTCGGAAACTTAATCACAACGACAACTACGTGTGCTTTCATTGTCCTATAAATCAACTCATTCATTGGAAAGAGCTTCTAGGTAAATACTGATAACAATTGTGATTGATTTTTCTAAATTCCCTGGCAAATTTGGCTTCTCGGACTTCATAGTTATATTCCAACTGAAGGGCAAATCTCAAATTTTTCTTCTGCTTAAATGTTTGCTTCATTTCTAGAAGTGTGTGTGAGACAAGGACTCAATTTATTTTCAGGTCTGAAGGAAAAATAAAAAATACATGTCTAATACATTCAATACAATAACAAGAAGTCAGACGGAGGTAACATACACAATGTCACTGATGATATACATTATTTGAATTCAATTCAAAGTCTACAAAGATCCAAACAATAATCTATTCAAAGTCTACAAACATCCAAATACTAATCTTCTATTTTTCCAAAATTTATATACAAATATTCACTCCAATTTGTCATTTCTACTTTTTATGAAATTTGGAAATAAAATTTTGTAAAATGTAAACATGCAAATAGTATCTTTTACAAAATATTAACATATCACTTTCAATGCTGTGGTGTACAAGAAGCACAAGCAAATACTTCAATAGATTGTTCTAAAATTCAATCAATTTAAATTGAGTTTGTTAATTTAAATTCCATTTATCATATCTCTAATTTTATGAAATATATTAAAGTGCCATTTTTGTAAAATGTTGAAATATTGATATACAAAGAAACACAAGTACATAGTCTAATATAGATTGTTGTGCGGAGACTGAATGTTATCAAGAGATATGCTTGGCTGCAACTCAAATTGTATAAATTAATGCATGACGTTTAATCATACCAACTTAACAAGTATCCATCTGTAAACGTTTGACTTATTAAAAAAATGTTGCGATTTTGTGGAAGTCTCTAAGTCAAGCCATCATCACAAGATTCTTCTTTTGTAAAATTTATTTCATGAAGCCGCCAAATCTTCCATCATCAATTGTAAGCATTGGAAAAGCGACGAGAAACAATAATGATCTCATATTTGAACACAAAACTTTTGTTGTACATGCAGATCCGGGATTATAAGAACTGTTCTTTGCATGTTCATATGTAGTATGGAGATCCGACCAATTAGTTCCTGCAGCAAATTGGCTTTACTTTTCCTGCTAGGAATATTCCAACTCTCACTTTCCTTTACTTTACTTGCTGGAAATGAAACAGATAGAGAGACCTTACTAGCTTTCAAGGCTCAAATTACGTATGATCCTCTTGGAAAACTAAGCTCCTGGAATGAATCCTCCCATTTCTGCGAGTGGCCAGGTGTTATATGCGGAGTTAGGCATCAGAGAGTTGTCGAGCTTGACTTACACGATGGCCAACTGGTCGGCAGCCTATGGCCCTCCGTTGGGAACTTGAGCTTTCTCAGGATTATAAACCTGAGGAACAACAGCTTAAGCCATACTATGCCACCAGAATTAGGCCGTCTGTTTAGGCTGCGAGTGTTGGACTTTAGCTCCAATATGTTCAGTGGTGAAATCCCAGTTAACATTTCT